>FQSS02000673.1:65998-85089 GCA_900128795.2 Malbranchea cinnamomea | reverse complement strand
TTCTTAGTTGCGTCAATGATATCTGGACAACTGAAATTCTAACTTAACGTGCCTCCTCGTCCCCTCCCTTTCTCCCCCGCCCTTCCCCTCCCCTCCTCGCATTCTGTGTGGTGGCGACCGGAGGGGGGACGCGGGGGCAGAAGGGGGGTGGGATATCTTCCACCGCAAACTCAAACGAAAAAAAAACAGCAATCTCGAACCAGGTGGATTCATCGAATGCAAAGAATGCGAAGTGCAGGCGCGGTCGGACGACGACTCGATCCCCAAATCCAGCGCGCTGCGCATTTGGGAGGAGAAGTGCATGCAGGCCTGCGCGACGCTCGGGATGCCCATGGACGCCCCGCTGTACGTGAAGAAGATGATCGAGGAGGCCGGCTTCGTCGACGTCGTCGAGCGGCTGTACAAGCTGCCGATGAACACGTGGCCCAAGGACCCGGAGTACAAGGAGATCGGCCGCTACCAGTTTGCGCAGTACATGGATGCCCTCAAGCCGTATGCGCTGGGCCTGCTGGTGGAGGTGCTGGGGTGGACCGTGGAGGAGATGGAGGTGTTCCTGGTCGGGGTGAGGCAGGATATCGCCAATCGGAACTACCACGGGTACCACGTTGTGTATGTACTTTTGCTTTCTTTTCTTTTTCTTTTCTTTTTTCTTTTTTTTTCTCTCTTTTCTTTCGTCCGTCCAAGATGTCTGACTGATTCAATGCAGACACGTCATCACCGGCCGCAAACCGTTCGATCACGAGAAAACGTGACGACAGAGAAAGTAGGTAGCTGGAAGCTTGGGAAATTATTTCATACTTTTTTTTTTTTTTTCATTTCTTTGCTTACACGCCTCTCAATCATGTTTACAATCTAGTTTATCTTATTAATGTATCTCAGATACCCGTAAGGTGCAGTCGTGTAGGATCAATAATCGATTGGAGTCGTAAAATAACACGCGCCTATTTTCTACACCCTAAACTTCATCGTGGCCCAGAACGGGGGCGTCTTTGCCGTAAAATAGTCTCGCCAGCCAGGCTGCTTCGCATCAAACAGCCCCGCCGCTCCGTCGGGATGATGCTTTTCCGAAAACTCAAACTCAAACGTGCGGAACAGCAGGGCCGCGGTGAGTCGCAGCTCCAGCAGCGCGAGCGCCTTGCCCGCGCACGAGTACGCGCCGATCAGGAACGGGTTGAATGCCTCCCGGTGTGGGGTGAGGTGAGGCTGGCTGGACCAGCGCTCGGGGATGAAACTGTCGGGGTGCGTGAAGTTGCGGGGGTCTATATCACCACAGGCTTAGTGAACACGGCTAAGAGCACCAAAAAAAAAAACCCCATTCGTTGTATACTGCGCTGGGAACAGACTATGGATCCGTACCTCTGTGTAGGGTATATGTCGGCGTAGACACGAGCGTGTCGCCAGGGATATATCTTCCCGCAATGGTGGCGCCTTCGGGGGGAGTCATGCGTTGCATGCCGCTGGGTGCACCGGGGTACAGTCTCAGCGCTTCGTTGATACATCCTTCGAGGTATGGGGCGCTGGTGGCGAGTTTCTGGTGCGAGATGTCGTCGACGCCCGTGAGGAGCTGGTCGAGCTCGGCCTGCAGCAGTTTCTGTTTATCCCGGTGACTCGCCAGAAGGTACACCAGGGCGGCAAGAGTGGAGGCGGTGGTGTCGCTGCCGGCGACGATGGCCAGCTCGGAGTCATGGACAAGATCGCCGATGGTTCCAAGCGACGGAGCCAGGTCATCGGACGTTTCGTCGAGAATGTGCGAGAAGAGATCGGTGCGGGCGGTTCCCATCTGTTAGCACACAGTTAGAGATATTGCCCAGTCAGCACACATGGTCACCCTCCCCGCCCTCCTTGATGCCGGTGAATGGGGTGTGTCTGCGTCGGCTTGCGGGTCCAACCTTTTTCCGCTCCTCGACCTGCAAGGCGCACCACTGTTTCCACTCCGCCCTCTTATTCCTGGCAATCGGCATGTTCTGCAGCAGGATGAACAACCAGGGCACGCAGGTCATCGACCCGACCAACGGCTTCAACGACTCCATATGGCGAAAGATAAAATGCCCGCCACCATCGCGGACCAAGTTAAACGACTTGCCAAACACCAGGTCGCCCATGACGTCGAAGCTGAAGTAGTCGACCCAGCGGGGGATCTCGATGGGTTCGCCCTTTGCGGCTAGAGCGGAGAATTGAGACAGGAGTTCGGCGCAGTGCGATACGACGCGAGGTTCATACTCTTTGAGGGCTGTAGATGTTCAAAAAGGACGCCGTGAGCGTTTCTGGACGATATGTGGAGAGAGAGAGAGAAAGAGTCCGGGGGGGTTTAGTCAAGGGGGCTAGGGCCGACAACCTTTCATGCTGAATCCTCGATCCCAGAGCCTCCTTCGTTTGGCGTGGAACGCCTTGTCTCGGGTCATCTGGAGCGACCTCGACGGGTAGTTGAGGTCGTAAAAGGGGCCCTTGACGCAGCGCGTTCCGGGGCCGTGGATGTCGCGAACGGCGTCGACATGGTTGATTGAAATTTCCCGTGGCCCTGACCGCTGAATTAGCACTAACAAGCCCCAGGATGTCACCAGTCGTCAAAGCAGCTCAAAAATAAAGACCAATCAAAATAATCAATCATCATAAAACTGAAAAAAAAAAAAGAAAAGAAAAAGAAAAAAAGACCCATTGCATACGAATTCGCACAAAATCCCCATGCTTCTGATGCAGTTTCTGGATCGCCCGGGGGAATTTGAAATCGGGCAGAGACGCCTTGACGGACCAGAACCCCGTCACCTTGGCCGCCAATGGGCCCGGGAACTTCTTTAGCGGATGTGACAGCACGCGGTACCGCACGATGCTGCCAAACAGACCGACCGCATAGCTCAGCCAAAAGCTCGCCGTGATCAGCAGCGCCGCGAACAGATGCGAGGATATAGTAGTAGTAGTAGTAGTAGCAGTATTGGCTGGTGCATCATCATCCCGGACATAATGCAAATAGAGTAGCGGGACCAGCGGCGACACGACCACGGAACCAGCGTAGAAGGCGGCCAGATCGGGAGCATAGCGCTCCCACTCTCCCCGGATGAAGACGTGCAGGTGCGACGCAACGCCCAGCAGGAAGCCCGTGGTGCTGGCGACGGTCGCGGGCGTTGCCATCACGGACTGGGGCATGGGGAGGGGGGGGGTCCCTAGGAGGGTGCGGAACCGTGGTTCTCGTTACACGGGGGGGATATTTGCTTTTTCTGTCGAGGGGAACGAAAAGGAGATTCTTATTGGAACAGTCGTAGGGGTCGCTATGTATGGAAATACGCTGTGTCTTGGAGGTGGATGGTATATTCGCGGCGACCAGGGCAGGGCCTGACCTCGTCCCATGGATCTGGTTATGGCCGACGGGGCCAGTACGACACCCAGCGCTGCTGGTGGGCGGTCGCGGGGGAGTTTTTGTGACGGAGCGGTGCGTGGAGGTACTCAGGGGGTGAGTGTGTCTAAGTCTGGCCTTGACCGTCTCCATCCCCCCATCAGCCAGTCAGTCGGCGGTCGGTGGAGCACGGCTGAATCCTCTGGTCTCGGCACAGCAAGACGGGGCGCATGGAACTCCGTCGCCGAACTCCTCTCAGGCCCAAACGCGTGGTGGTGGTGACAGAGGAGTTCATTGCTCCATCAGGATGTTGCCAGGTCGGACTGTGTGAGAAGATCCCAGAGATCCTGTTGGGACGGGCCGCACCGGCACCGCCAATCGCTCCAACTCGTCTGGACAGATGCACCTCTCAGGCTGTCACTGCAGAGAATCATGAGTATTCTTAGTTATTCTTCTTGGTATTAGTTATTAACTAACTAGGATCTTGAACTTGTGTGTGTGATCAGCATTGCCTTTTGAGCACGACGTGGCCGACAGACGGACTCGGGGAGCTGCTGTCCCGACGGGGTGACGGTCCGCACAGCTTGCATCTCAGCGCCTGTGTTCGAGTTCTCACACCTGCTGCCACCTGGTGAGGTCGTGCCACCATTGAGCTCAGCTCCAGTACCTGTTACAGTACTAGTAGTTTAGTATAATTAGTAGTGATACGGTTGACAGTGATCAAGGTGGTTTGTTCGCAACCGTCTCGACTCTCCTTCCCCAACGTAAGCATGTGTCTTGTGCCTCGTGAATAGCATGTACGTAGTACTGGGGAGATATCTCATTGCTCACAGGTACTACTACTATATATGTAGGGATAGTACTGTGTAAGGGAATGAACACTGAAGCACTGGGTGCGAGTCGAAACAACCGCCATGGACCTGACGTAGTATGTATGTAGCCTACCACCAGCCAGTCGCCAGTTCCACCTCGCAGTAATTATTCGTAGTATTTGACACAACAGCACCACCAAAGCCATACTACTTGAGCTGTAAGCTAATATAACGTAGTGCATGGCCGACCGCAGCAGCTTGAATTTCTTGTTGACGAGATCCAATTGCTCCCGTGGCGTCGACGACACAGAAGCACTGCTAGGTAGTACTTCTCTCCTGGGAGTACTCACGGTTGCACCTGGACGACCTCGGGCGTTCACGCAGCATTTGGCTGTGCTGAGGACGGAGTAGTACATAGTATGTGTCCATCACGAACTCGTCGGTATTCTAGGGGATGGAGCGGTTGATGGGCCGCGCTCTCGAACCTGTGCTTGGCGTCTTCCCTCTTTCCCACACATGCCTCGGCACAAGCACGCCCACAGAAGGCCCGGAAGGAAAAGGCCCCGAGAGAAGCTTTCCCCGCAAAACACCAGAAATCCAAAGGGAATATCCTCCAGCAACTCTGCCAAAAGAGCGGGGAAGAAGAAGCACATGGTTGGCCAGAGCAGATATCCGAGAGCTCTGCGACGCCAAGTGACACCGTCGTCGTCGTCCCTCGGCCTGACTCTCCCTTTACCTCGATTACCACGACGACTTCTACTCCTAGTACTACTCTCTGGAGTCCCTTCACCGTCGCCGGGGGGTGGTCATTCCTACGATTGTTCTTTATTATGAGAGACTACTACCTGGCACTACACACGAGTAACCGACATACCTTCCTACTAGGCGACTACAGTCCTCCTAGTAGTATTTCAGAGTCGTTGGGCCCGCGTCGGTGGATGCAGTGCTCTCCTTCGGCTCGTGATAGTAGTGCTCGTACATAATATAATCATACTAACTATAAGTTACCGTGTACTCCCAAGTAGGTACCTATTTTGTGCGTGCTTCACAGGTCCATTCTGTTTTGCACGCCTTCGAATTTTCTCCCTGACCGCACAACTTGTGGCTAACTTGTGGTTCTCAGGTGAGCGCGCGATTCGACAAACAGGCCTCTTTTGAAGATACACGGTGATACATCCGTTCTGTCTCCTTGCTTCCCGGTTTCACTCGCCAAGGCAGAACAAATAGAATCACACAATGGCCGCTCCCTTTGGTTCCACCGCTCCCTTCGCCGAACCCCCATGGTACTCCCGCGATAACTCGCCCTTCTACAATGACTCGCATCGGAGACTCCGCGCGTACGTGCGCGAGTACGTCGAAACCGAACTGAAGCCCTACGTGGAGGAGTGGGAGAAGCAGGGGTTCGTGCCACCCGAGGTGAGATCCGAACGATGTCCTCTACGATTGTTGGGAAAAGACATACGGCGAGAGACGGGTCCGCTAATGTCTGGGATGCATGCAGGTGTACAAACGCCACTGTGAGAAAGGGTTCATGATCGTCAAGCCCGTGAAGCGGGAATACATGGGCGGGGTGAGCTTGCCGGCCGGCATTGAGCCCGAGGAATGGGATGTCTTTCACAATCTGGTGGTGGTGGATGAGTTGATGAGGTGCGTCCGGACACTCGTCTCTGTGGGAATGATTCCCTGCGTGCACTGCCATGTTCGACGGATGCTGATGGTCGACACCACAAACATGATAGAGTCGGGTGGTCCGGTCCGATGTGGGGGCTAGGAGGCGGCAACAATATCGGCTGTCCACCCATCATGAACTTCGGCAGCGAGGAGCAGCGCAGGAAATACCTCCCCGCGGTGGCCCGTGGTGAGATACGGTTCTGTTTGGGAATCACGGAGCCGGATGGTATGCCTTTTTTTTTTTTCCCCCTCTGTCCACTCTGAGTTGGGCTGAGCATGCAGATGTTGAGGGATGATGCAGCCGGCTCGGACGTAGCAGGACTCCGAACAACCGCAAAGCGCGTCGGAGACAAGTACATCGTCAACGGGGCCAAGAAATGGATCACAAACGGCATCTGGGCGGATTACTGTACCACGGCCGTTCGAACGGGGGGGCCGGGCCGAAAGGGCATTTCTTTCCTCATCATCCCCCTCGCCTCCAAGGGTGTGACGCGACGGAGAATGGAGAACTCGGGGGTGAACGCCAGCGGCTCAACGTATATCGAATTCGACGACGTCGAAGTGCCCGTGGAGAATCTCATCGGGGAGGAAAATCAGGGATTCAAGTATATCATGTCAAGTACACTCATCCCTTTTCTCTCTCTCTCTCTCTCTCTCCTTCCCATTATTTCAAAAATATCTATGGGACAAGCACTCACTCGATAACTACACGACAGACTTCAACCCTGAACGCCTCGGCATGGCGGGCAACTGCATCCGCCTCTCGCGCGTCTGCGTCGAAGACGCCTTCAACTATGCCATCACCCGCGAGACCTTCGGCCAGCCGCTGATCAAGAACCAAGTGATCCGCGCCAAATTCAGCAAGATGGGCCAGCTGATCGAGCCGTGCCAGGCGTTCCTCGAGCAGCTCGCGTACACGATCCAGCTGGTCGAGAAGACCGGCAGAAACATCGACATCGGCGGCATGACGGCCCTGCTCAAGGTGATGAGCACGAGATGCCTCGAGAAGGTGTGCCGCGAGGCGCAGCAGATCATGGGCGGCGCGGGATACAACAAGGGCGGAAAGGGCGCCAGGATCGAGGCGATCAGTCGCGATGTGAGGGTGTATGTTGTCGGTGGCGGCAGTGAGGAGATCCTGCGAGACTTGGTGGTGAAAGAGGAGGTGAAGCACATGATGAATCTGGAGGCTCTGAAACGCAAGGCAAAGATGTGAAGATGCTCTCGGCGAGTCTGAACAGATCAAGCTTGTTGCGATAGAATTTCCTCATGTGCAATACATCCTAGTATGTATTTCTGCTTCAAGCCAGGAAACCACAATCACGCTCCAACCGTGGACATCTTTGTGAAGATGGAAGCCCGTTTTCTAAACTCGACTGACGCATCAGTTTATCCATAACAATACTACCACTATGTACGAGCAACAACGGCTGTGGAGATGGCTTCTTCACCAGGTGCTGCTTGATGGTCCCATCTGGCTTTCCCACGAGGATGTTCTCTCTACATCAGAATCTGGTGCAGAGCGACTGGAATGAAAAAAAAAAAAAAATAATATCTCCGTATGCCCGCGGAAAATTTGGAAGCACAAAGAATTGAGGTCTAGATTGCCGCTCTCTGTCAAACCATCTAATGGAGGTATATCACATCCTTCCACTTCAAATCCAAGCGAAAGAAAAAGCTTCTAATCTCAACTGAGTTTCAGTTCTTCCTTGCTCAGCCGGGAATGCCACTTCCTCACTGCTCTTCCCCGTTTTAAGTAGATACCACTAGGCTCAACGCAGCATTGGCCTGCCACTGTAGTTTGTTGTGATCTACCGGCAGAGCCCTACTTCACAGCAGACGATGGTCGTTTTCAGTCAAAACTGCCACCATTGGTCACTCTGGCTTCCCGGTCTGAGCTTTCTCAACGTCCTCTCGCTTCAATAGCTGGATTTTGCCCATCGTCATCGTAGGCCCTGAGCTGTCAACGGCCTTGCTCTCCTTATCACCATTTCCCTTCAATAGGCTGTGATCGTAACTCGTCGGGTCAATGCCCAGAATGCCTCCATAGGACGCCCCGCCACGCTCACCCGGAATGCCAAACTCCCTAAACGCATACCGCCACTCATTGAGCCAGTTCTTCGCAGCTTTGCCGATCTTATCCTTGCCATTCTTGCTATGGTGACCCGATCCTGTGATTGCGTAGATGACGCGGCGGCCCAATTTCTCGTTTTCCATCAGGACGTTTTCCAGGTACTCGACTGCTTCATTGGGATGTAAGCCATGGAGGTCAACGTAGATTTCGTCGTCGTCATTGAGCTCCTTGAGATGCTTGTTCCGTTCTTCGTAAAGGGCTCTGGCGGCTTCGCGATGACAGCGTCGCATGGCCTCGTTTTCAGCCTGGCCCCGAAGCGAGAGGGTCTTGGCGGCACGGGCATCGTTGCGATTCCAGGCTTGGGCGGCACTACAGCATGATCCTTGTTAGTATGTGAAGAGAAACCAAACAATCCAGCCCAACAATACTATAGCGTCGATACAATACCTTTGCAAAAATTTGTTTCGCAAATTCCCGTGAGTGATCGCATCTTGGCGATATTTCAAGTACTGCTGATTAGCGCGGGGCCCTGTTTCTAACCACGGAATATGTTTTGGAGCTGGGATAGCCTGAGCTGCGGCGCTGTTTTCACGGCTGGATGTGGATGGTCGACTCGATTTTGTCGCACCTTTACGCTGCTGGCCAGGCGCTGGCGAAGGGGACATGCGAACGACATCTGCCAAAGAACTAGGCGCATTATTTTCTTTTTGCGATGAGCCGCCACGTTTCCCGTGCTTCTTTCCAGCATTTTTGGTAGTTACAGATGCAAGCGTCGGAAAGGCTTCGGGATCGTCCACAGGAAGACTTGGCGTGTCGCGTTGCTGATGGCGGCTCGTTGGTCGCGAATGCGGACGCGACGATGGGTTTAATGTGCTGCCTCTGTTTTTGAGTCTGGGTGATGAGCTCGCAGAGGAAGAAAACTGCGTTGGGCGCTTGCGTGGATAGAATGTAGGCCAATGGTCCGGCGTGGTATTTGGAAGTGCAGGGAAAGCATCATAACTATCTTGATACCCATATGTTTGCTGGGGACTCATCGACACAGCACTGACAGCAACGCCGTTATTGTCATTGTTTAGGCTGAGGTTTCCCATCACTGTGGATGGGTCGTGAGAGAATGGGCAACTATTTCCAGCAAGACAGTTGCCGGCCAACCAGTACCTGCTCCTTGTTAGCCTGTACACTGAGCTTCTCAATCTTGCAAGACTGATACTCACTTGCAAATATGATTCATAAGATCGTGACTGAATCTGCAATCTGCTCGGAGACACTGTCCCGTCGATAGCCAGTATTTACAAACTATTGGACTCTTACCCTGTCCCGCTACATTCACGTGGCTTGAGTGATCCATTGTCATAGACTTCCCAACCAGCACTTTCCCTTCAGCGTTTGTAGTTGTCGTTTGATTATGGGCATCTTTTTCGGTCAGCGCAGCCATTGTTGCGGCAAGGTCATACGCATTTGCCTCGAGTGCTGCTTCAATTTCTTCATTGGTCCGTCGGTCACCCAGAACAGTTCGTAGAATATCGTATGGGTCCATGTCAGAAGGCGGAACCCACTCCGGCGGATAGCCGTTCAATCCCGTAGATGACGCAGTGCTCCTGGCATCCTCGTTGACCAACCAGTCTACTGTATCACTGTTTAAGTCTCCATAGAAATCTGGCCCGGAAGACTGGTCGGCAAACTCGTACGCATTCAAGTTAGGGCTATGGGGAATCGGTTGCGCCATAGCCAGGCGCGGGGACGGGCGAGGAGACGTAAAAGGCGACGCACTCAACGATGCTGGACCGCGCGGGAAGCCGCCGCGAGGAATCGGGAAGCCAGATCCGGCGGCGGGACTTGTTCCGGTATTGGAAGGGGAGGACAGGGGAGTGGAGGATCGGGCGATCTGCCATGGAGCAGGAGATGAACGGCGGATAACGGTATGGCGGAGCGGAGGGGATGGGGCACCTGGCTTTGTCTGGTGTCGATGACGGTGGAGGACGTCGAGAATCGTGTCTTCTAGATTTGAACCGGTCAAAGAGGTGTTCTGCTGGAGAAACTCCTCCAGTTTCTCAACCTTCTCTTCATCTCCAAGTTCGTCATTGCTGAGTATGGGTAAACAAAGCTCATAAGTCTCTTCAGAAACCATTGTTCACTGTAATGCGGGGTCTGGACGGGACGACGCACAAAGCAATGTGGGTGCCAGACGGAAAACACGGGTATGGAGTAGGCAAATAACAAAGGAAATAAAATATCAGCAAATGGTGATGCAGCTCATGATCTCATTAAAACAATAGGGATATGTGCTGAGAAGTGAATAAGTTTAGGTCGCAAAGCGTCTCAGTATGATGTGGTGTGTTGAAGCAAAGGAATCAGAAAAGAGATGAAATGAGAAGAGAACTAGTACTATTAACAGAGAAAAGAAGAAAAGAAGCCCAGCTGAAAGATAGAAGCCGGGGTAGTTTAAAGAGAAGATGGGTTAGAATGTGAATGAGGTGTGAGAGATGAAGAGAAGATGGGGCGGAGTTAGAACGAGAATCCCCACGGAGATGAGATGGTAATCGATCGCGCAGCCTCAACCAAAATGGGGAATACACATTAACTACTTTGGATGAAATGATCCTAATGATGGACAAACACCACTTGCAATATAGATGATCGTACATATACAGCAATGCGCATATGATCTCTTCTTCATCCCTCAACTCCCAGCTACTAGAATATGTATAAGAGGAATACAAGGGCTCAGGTCAGTAATCTGGAGGTTCGATGACGACACAGCCCAGTGTAATGCAGTATCTGCAGTCAAGGCAACACTGACGGGAATTTCAACCAGTCGCAAGCAATGGAGAACCACGGCCATATCCCCCTGATGCTGTGACCATTCCACTGATCCATCTGCTCTCTTAACCGTATCCGGAGGCTGGCCAGCTCCCACAATATGCAGTAAGGATGTGAGACATCTATGGGAATCCTCTTAACAAAAACTGCAAGAACACTTCCTGTCTACCACTTCTCGCCTGGGTTCGCGTTAGACGAAAAGGAAACAGTTGAAGAATCTGGATGTTGAGTCCCCGTATTCTCCGATCGTTGGAAGGCTTTTTTTCCCGTGCGGACTCGATCATTGACTGTTCCAAGGAACTTTGCCAGGTAGCTACGCGATGTTCCAGAGCAGAATTTTCGCCTAAGATGTGAATTAGTCCGTTATCTTCGAGGACAGCTCGATCGGGCCTTCAAGGGTTGGAAATAAGACAGAGGTTCGGAAGAAGAGCGGAGCTAGCGGGACCGTAGACAAGGGAAGCGCCAAGCATCAGCACAGAGAGAGAGAGAAAGAGAGAGTGTGTGTGAGTGAAAGGAAGGGGGAAATTCAGCCGTAATCGTCTTGAGATTTATGTGAGGATATGAGGATGAGACCGAAACGGACGAGCATGTTGGTCGTAGCTAGGCTGGGTTTCGCATTCAGTCACCTCCAGATTAACCATCCGTAGCCTGTTTGGGAATGCCTGTAATCTAGTCACTTATGAGGCCCAACTGAGATAGAATGTTTCACGCTGTCCATAAAGTACTCGGCACGTCTCGCTGAGGCTAAACTTGGTGGATGCTTGGACTGCTATTTTTGGTAAAGCGGATGTATCGAGTCCTGTACCGGTATCCATAAGGGTAATCTCCAAGCAGGAAATCCAACACAACCAAGAGAGTGCCATTGCTTCTAGAGAAGTACTATGCTGTTGCACTTGTCTTACTTTGCTTAGTATTTTCTTCATGAACCCACTGCTTATTATTCACCTGTCTGGACAGTTCAGTCGGTACAAATTTGTATGAAATCTGTGACCAGGCTGCCGCATTTTCAGGTTGTCGTCATACGCTCAGCCCTGTCATAAAAATCAACACCTCTGTCCCAATTCCATCGACACGCCGAATTCAGAGGTTAGAGACAGAGCTTCAGAACATCTTCATTCCATGTCGCCGTTATATAATCGAGATTAACAATCAATCTTGATCTCCTACCCAACGTCGGGTCGACAAAGCCCGCACCCATACAGAGATGCTCGCAGACCGCGATCCCACGGCAGCAGCGCTCTCTGTCTTGCCAGTGCTTAATTCAGACGAGCGAACCTCTTCTCCTTCTTTACACTCTATCCGACCGCCATGGAGCCAGGAACGGGGCAACAGGAGCTTTTCCCAGTCAAGCCGGAGGAGCCTGTCCTCATCTCGGGTCTTCTCAGCAGGGGCAGCGACCGGGAACATGCAGGATCAGGCGATTAACACGACACGGCGTATTTACCAGCGCGCCGTGAAGTCTTGGGGGAAGATGACCTTCTTGCAGAAAACTCTGGCTGTCCTCGCGGGCATTGTGTCTGTTGCCTGTGCGCTTGGCTTCATGGTTCTCACGGGCAAGATCTTTGAATGGCTGCAACCGGTAGCTGAGGATTGGGAAAAGTCTGTCCCACCATACATTATTTTGTGGTTATTGACAGTCGTTGTCTCGTTTCCCCCTTTGGTCGGCTGGTCTGCAATAGGGACAGTGTGCGGTTACCTGTTTGGTGTATGGAAAGGGTACGTTCATCTCTAAGAACACGTATATGGATGGGGGTTGAATCCTTGAATCACCCCATGTGCTAATCACTCTAGACTCTAGGTGGTTTTTGTTTGCATCTGGTTCCGTAATTGGATCAACATTCTCCTTTATCGTGTCTCGTACCATTCTCTCCAATTATGTCCGCCGTCTGATGGAACGTGATAAACGATTCGCTGCTTTGGCACTGACGCTGAAGTACGATGGCTTGAAACTACTATGTATGATTAGACTGTGTCCATTGCCATATTCAATATGCAATGGTGCCGTGTCTACCTTCCCTACCGTGCATCCGTTGATGTACGGTTTGGCAACTGCCATTATTTCTCCAAAGTTCTTGATCTCTACCTTTGTCGGGAGTCGATTACGCATTCTGTCCCGGACGGATGAGGAGATGAGCGCGGGCGCTAAGGCTCTGAACGTTATCAGCCTGATTGTCAGTATATGCGTGGGTATATTCACGGGTTTGTACATCTACAAGCGGTAAGCATGTCCCCGTCTTCCGGTTCTGGACAAGCTCTCGATATTGATAATTGTTTCTTTAGAACGCTTGCCCGCGCAAAACAACTTGAAGCTGAAGAGCGAGCTTCTCTTCGACGGTCATCCTTGACTGATCCAGCGGTCCTACCTTCACCGAGCACATTCACTGACGACCCTGACGTCACCACGCCGTTACGGGACGAAGAGGAGCGTGTTGGCTTTCAAGATGATGCAGTTGCGCTGGACGTAGACGACCTTGTCGATGCGAGGAGCTACCGCGACGAGTTTACGGATAATGACTCGGACGTTTTTGACGCCGGTGATGGTGAAAGTGTGGAAGAGGTATATACCTTACATCGGCACGTCGACTCGAGATAGACGACTAGACATGATATATCTTTTTTTTATTCCTGGTTTTGTGAGAATATCGGTTCTGACTTGCGGCATTGACTTGCCCGTGTTTTATTACGACTGGATATGGGCAAGGATTATTGTTGTAAGACATTGCAATTTCGTCACCAAAACAGCGTTCACGACACTACATACTAGAGTTGTCCATGGGATACATATTATAAGCAAGTAGGTGGCCTTTTTTAACCTCGTCACTGCCGAGGATTACGTTGTAGAGCCTCATAGCATTGTGGATCCATCCAGAATCATATATAAATACCAATATCCCAAGCGTCCCGAACTTGATCTTAGGAAAGCGATTTGAATTAAGCACATATCGGAGGCGAGAGTAGAGCGCTCGACACGGCAGTTGGACCTCAGACTTTCATGCACCTACATCTTGTGCACAGCAATGGAGAGAAGGCATGCTTTCCTGTCAACCCAAGCAATCATAAGGGAAATCATTCGGCTCACAAGCAGCCACTAATTTCACTTCTGTCCCCATGAAACCGCTGTATCAGATAGATAGCAGGTATCAAGTTGACATGGTATATGGCGATCTCTCCCCGACCATGACGAAGGGCGCTGATGCGTATGCGTCTCGGGGCGAAAGAGAGATGGGAGTTAGAATAGTACTATATCCAGGCGTTAGCATCTATCATCCCGTTCCTAGTCTAATCAGCTCTGAATAACAAGGAGCAACAAATAGAATTAGATAAGGGTGCGGATGCCATGGAGGGAGAAAAAAAACTTGATACAGCAGCAAAGCAATCCCATCAATCAGCGTACCTACCAGCATCCGGCATGATTTCACCACAATACAGAACTGTTGAGGATTAGTGACAAATTCAACATGAAACAGATAGTATCAATTTATGTGCCTCTCCAACTCTATGTTAGTAGCATTTATCCAACTTTTCGACATCGCGAGGTGTGCATGTCGAGGCAGTCTGAAATGTACGCGGGCGGAGCGATCGAAGGCGAAGAAAGCCAAGCGAAAAAGGGAAAGCCCAGTGAACTCCAAGTGAAAGGGCAAATCACTCACAGCATATCAAAAAGAGATAACAGCCATTCAATGTGTCACTAGTTCCTTGTGTCGACACAGACCTGTGGGAGGTGGAGAGAGGTTCTCGACGAGGCTGGAAGAGAGAGTCGAAATTGGCATTCACTGACTACCACGCCTGCCGCGCACACGGGCAAGTCGCTTCTTCCCCCTCACCACCATCCCCCCAGTTCTGTTGTACGCACGGTATATCGAATATCTCTGATTTATGTCGACTTGTTTTGCTCTCCTTTTTTTGTCGCTCTCTAACAATATTACAGACTTTGAAGAGTTGCTGGCGACTCCAGTTCAATCCTGTTTCATTATCTCGCTACATCCAAAATCGGCAACGTCGCTCTCCCGGCTGAGGATGGCACCGCTCGCCGGGTTTTGATATCGCCCAATATATCAAGCAATCTATCTCCCATAGCGTGTCAGGGACAGTGATTGGATTGGACTCGACGCTTGGGGCTGCTGGCAGCATTGTCCCATACATTTATTCTGTTCTTTCCCTTTTGCTGCTCTGTGTGCATGATTGTTGTGGATGATCGAGATGGCCACTCAGGTCGAAACTCAACATCCTGAGCCACAGGGATCAACGGAATTGCCTACGCAGGGGTCGATTGGGGCATCCCTTGTGAAAGATGAGCTCTTCTTGAAGGGCGATGATTCTCCTTTATCATCTGTTCCTTCGGAACCGTCACAGTTGATTGGCGAACTTATGGACCAGCAGACAACTCCTACTTCACCAAAAGAGGTGTCTTCAAAAGCCAATGCAAATGATCGGGACGAACTAGTGTCACACATTCCATCGTTTTCGTCTTCTTCTTCCGGGGATAGTCCTGACGACCTCAGTGATATCTGTCGAGACAAGGACCCCTTCACTGATGCACACAATACACCCAATGGATCAGTGACTTCCAACTCTTTGGTCTCGCCGTTGTCCCAAGTCAAGTCCGCCTCGCCTAGCGCACAGTTGACCAGCAGCCTGTACATCGCTACTGCGTCCCACCGCGCTCGTCGCAAAGACGTCTCTCCTATCCGTACAGTCCGGCCACGGTCCTCGATTCCTTCTCGCCTGCCCTCACACATCTACGCCCAGCAATGTGTCGCAGCAGCTTACGCTTCTCGACTCAATCCATACGCCCTACACAAAGGGGAGCAGGCGTTGCTGGAAAATCACCTATGTCATCTGCACGTCACGACATATCTCAATATTCGCAATGGCATTCTACGGCTTTGGACGCGAAATCCGATGGTCAGCGTCACGGAAGAAGAAGCTTTGGGATGTGCAAAGGATTTTAGATGGATGGGACTCGCATCTGTTGCTTACAACTGGCTTGTGCGCAACGGTTACATCAACTTTGGGTGTATTGATATTCCCAAACCTCCCAACCCGCCGAAGAGGAGTCGGAAGACCAACGGGCCAACCATTATTGTAATTGGAGCGGGGATGGCTGGGTTGGGATGCGCAAGACAGTTACATGGCCTTTTCCAGCACTACGATAGCAGTCAGGGAACCCCCAAAATAATTGTGCTCGAAGGACGGAAACGAATCGGGGGACGCATATATTCGCATCCTTTGCAGTGTCTAAAATCCGATACCTTACCTCCGGGCGTTCGATCTACCGCGGAAATGGGCGCCCAAATCATTGTCGGTTTCGATCGCGGAAACCCCTTAGATCCTATTGTCCGTGCTCAACTTGCACTGCGATATCACCTCTTGAAGGATATATCGACTATTTATGATACCGATGGCTCACCGGTGAACCAAGTCCAGGATTCCATGGCTGAAATGCTCTACAACGACATCCTTGATCGGTCTGGCGCATACCGCCATAGCACTGTTGTAACTCCCACTGCTGAGGGGGATCGAGAATCTATCAATCTTGGGCGTGATTCAAAAGTGGATGATGGTATCACCATTAAGCAGTACGAGGACGCTGCCGCCTCGGGAAACATTGGACTTCTCTTACCTGCCAAGCGTGTTCGAAGAGGTGTTAGTCACAAAACAACAGACGTCAAACCGCCAGCTGGGGCTCCCGTGTCGAACCCAAGGGAAGCGAAAGAACATCCAGCGGCGTTGGCGTGTCAGGCCATGGGCTGGAAGTGGCGACCTGGGGTAACTAGGAGTGACACCCTTGATCTTGATGAAGCAGCAAAAACGAAATCCCTCGGGGCCGTCATGGATGAAGGGGTCAGACAATACCAGAAAATATTACCCCTGACGCCAAAGGATATGCGGTTGATCAACTGGCATTTTGCCAACCTCGAATATGCCAACGCTAGTCCCGCAGGTCGACTAAGTCTCTCTGGTTGGGATCAAGACATGGGTAACGAGTTCGATGGTGAACATTCTCAAGTGATTGGTGGCTACCAACAGGTTCCTCAAGGCCTGTGGTCGTTCCCCGAGAAGCTTGATGTTCGAACCGGGAAAATTGTCACCAAGATAGTGTATGATCCTCATGGAACGTCAAACCACAAAGCCCGTGTACATTGCGAGGACGGACAAGTTATTCAGGCTGACAAAGTCGTCCTCACTTGCCCCCTCGGAGTGCTTAAGAAGAGAGCTGTTGAGTTTGTACCGCCCCTGCCTGACTGGAAGACTGGCGCTATCGATAGACTTGGGTTTGGGATCATGAATAAAGTCATTCTAGTCTTTGAAAAACCATTCTGGGACACCACGAGGGACATGTTTGGGCTGCTGCGCGAGCCAAGAGTCCCAAATAGCATGTCACAGGCTGATTACGTTGCTGGACGTGGAAAGTCTTACTTGTTTTGGAATTGTATGAAAACGTCTGGCTTGCCCACACTGGTTGCACTTATGGCTGGAGAGGCGGCCTACGAGGCGGAGAGGCTCACGGACGCAGAGATTCTCGGAGATGTGACGTCCCAGCTTCGAAATATCTTCAAGGATGTCGCTGTTCCTGATCCATTGGAGACAATCATCACAAGATGGGGGCAAGATCGTTTTACATATGGCAGCTATTCGAGTGTGGCCGCAGAAGCCAAACCCGACGACTATGATTTGATGGCGCAGTCAATTGGAAACCTTCATTTTGCTGGAGAGGCAACCTGTGGTACTCACCCTGCAACTGTGCACGGTGCATATTTGTCAGGATTGCGTGCAGCATCCGAGATACTTGAGTCGATCATCGGACCTATCGAGATACCGAGTCCTCTTGTTCGTCCGAAAACTACAAACGGCGCTGCTCCAGTAACAGCGACTCCGCCAACCCCCCAAACAGTTTCGGCTGTAGCTGGCCAGAAGCGGAAGGCACCCGATTCAGATCCTCTCCCAGTTTCCTCTTCTCAGCAACCAGCCCAAGCCGCAGATGCACCAAAGACACAAGAAGCAACGGGAGACTCAGTGCTACGCGATATCTACAATCAGGAGTTGTGGGCCGCCATCATCGCAGAACTCGGACCTGCGGAACCCGCCCCACGCAAACTCGCGCTGAACCCTTTTCTATACTATCAGAAGGACTATTGGCAGGTGTGCAAAGCGAGGTGTGACGAAGCGCGCCGCGCCGCTGCCGGCAACGACAGTGTGAAAGCAGGGCGCGACGAAGTTCGACAGGCATTGGGCCAGATGTGGCGTGATGCAACTGACGAAATCAAAAAACCGTATCTCGATACTGTTGCGGCAAATCGAGAGCAAAATGAGAGGGAGCACGCGGAGTGGAAAGCGCGGCACGCGGAATGGGAGAGAAGGACATATGAGGTGAAGGATCGGTGGTGCAAGGAGAACCCGTTCGAAACTTGGAAGGAGGCCAAGCTGAAGGAACAAAAAAACTAACTGATTAGTGGAAAAAGGAGGGGAAAGGAGACGGTGTCACTGTGATATTCAACTTGATTTGATCTGAACCTTTTTACCATTGTGCATGGATTTGGTGGGAGAGCATTTGAAAGAGAAAAGGGGGGCGGGGGGTTCTCCTGGCGCAATTTAGGGCATTGACTTGTGTAAACATTTTGCGGGGCGTTTATATCATCTGGTGGCATTTGCGAGGAGTGAGTGGTGTCCTCCACGCTGTTTTTTCTTTTTGAGGCCTGGCATTCTGTACGCGGTGTATATTAGGACGAGCATTCACAGTTGGTCCTTGGTCGTCTTGTTCTCTCATCGCATGATATCGCGCTCAACCTTAGCAAGGCTGCCAGACCAAATCTCTCTGGGAATACAAGTATGAGGGAGAGGGTCAGGAGATGCAGAACGCCTTTTATTTCTATGACGATGGTCCAGACAGTCGAAATTAGGATGATGTACGTGGCGGAGGTGCGAACTTTTATGGTTTTGTTGAAGCGTAAGTGGTGAAGACTGGTTTGACAGTCTACTATACTTGCATACAGTAAGGCCACAATTTGTACTGGTTGGCCGCTTCCAGTCCATCATTGGGTGAGAGGTTGAGCCATTTGAACATGGCAGCTTCACCATAGTGGTATGTATTATATTGGGGGGTTGTGCCACTGGGGACATCGAGGAATCCCTCCAAGGCTTAAGTTCACGAGTCTAGATGCCTACACCATACACTAGTTACCAGTAGGGCTTACTATCATGCTGCCCTCCCCTTCTCAAGCATCAACAAGCTCACTTTGCAATACGTCATGGGCGTCACAGTACATACTAGATAGGCCTAATTATTGCACAGTACAGAGTACAGATTGGACTTCAAGTTTTCTCCCTCCCAAGTCTGTACGAGGCCGCTAATCTCAGCTGCTACAGGTGCCGGAGTTTGATGAAGAGG
>FQSS02000673.1:14226-65948 GCA_900128795.2 Malbranchea cinnamomea | reverse complement strand
TTTTCGTCTCCGGCGATGGGAAAACCGTTTTTCCAGGCTTGGCGAAAGACCAGCCAAGATCCATCGTATCTTCAAAGAACTCCAACCTCCTCAACGTCCAAGAGACGTTCTTGCACCAAAGCGAGGCTATGATTGGGAACATTACATCTTCGAATCACCGGAAAAATTTTCTCCACTAGCCTCCTGGCATCTAGGACTGGCATACGAGGTTGTGGCTTCACCTACGTGACTCAGTCTAGCGCGTCTCGAACATGGCTTGATGAGCCGGACATCCTATTTCAGTGGTTTCCATGTCACGTTCCTACTCCGTACACTAACTCACAAAGCAAGGGCGATCACTGCCTCGTAGTACGACATTTGATATGCGGTTTACGACTCCCTGGATGCCGCTCAGATTCTCTGAGCTAAAATTCTTGCCATGCGCTCCCTCTGGGAATTCATCCGTGAAAGCTCCACTCGCCGGATCTTACCACTTGCCGTCCGTGGAATGTGATCCACAAGGACAACTCCACCGTCCAGTGCTTTGTATCCGGCCAAACGCTCGCGTGCATACTCATACACCTCCTGAGCCTTTGGTTGTGCTGCTGCAGAGACGGGAACGACATAAGCACGAGGAACCTCTGAACTACCGTCAGGACACGTCACGCCGAGGACGGCCACGTCTCGGATTTTGGGATGCTTCAGGAGGACAGCTTCAATTTCGGCGGGTGCAACTTGCCATCTGGGAAAGGTTAAAGTCTTAAAAAAAAGAAGAAATGGTACGGTTTCCCAACACTCACCCTCGTACTTTGATGAGCTCCTTGTTCCGCCCAACAATAAAATACTGTCCGCGCTTGACATATGCGACGTCGCCGGTGGCAAACCACCCGTCATCATCCCTTCCATTGATACTGCCTTTGTACGCTAGAAGCACGCCAGGACCTCGTATATGTAACTGTCCGGAACAATCGTCATCGCGAATAGTTCTTCCGGTGTCCGCGTCAACAAGGCGGGCCTCGTATCGTGGTAACAGCTTCCCAACGCTCCCAATGTCGCAACGTTCATGTGGAAGAGAGTACCGGTTCTGCAGGGCTATTCCCACTTCAGTCATTCCCCAAAGCTGTGCAGCGCATGCATTGGGCTGGAGTAAGCTTTGAAACTTGAGCATCGATTCCCTGTCAATGGGTGCTCCCGCGACGCCAACATAGCGCAGTGATGCCAGAAACTGATTGACTGGCAGAAAGGATTGGTTCAGTGTCTGGATCATAAATGGCACTAGGTACGTCTCGGTGACCTGGTACTTGAACACCGCTTTGAGAAGCTCCGAGAGGTTAAACTCGGGCAACACGTACAAAGGGTGGCCATAGCGTATCGGGAAGAAATGTGTCCAGATCGAACTGAAGTTGTGAAACATAGGGATCGCAATGAGCCGCGACACCTCGTATGGCACCTCGTAATAGACGCTTAGGTGCCACGAAATGAGCGAATGGTGAGAAAGAATGGCGGCCTTGGGAAGTCCGCCTGTCCCGCTGGTGGAGAACATGGCCGCCGGCGTCCTCATGGACGTTCTTTCGTCGTTAATGACCACCCAATCACTTTCTCCCCAGGAGAGCAGATGCATAAAGTCCATGTGCCACCCCCCAGACCCTTTCAAGGGCGCTAAAATTGGTTCTGCAGGGTTATTCAGGAAGCGTATGACGTTGCCGACGGCCAATTCGTCAAGCAGGAAGATTCTATCTCCCTCGATCCCCTTACCAGAAGCAACGGCGAGAACAGTCCTGAGAGCATCAGAACAGGTGATGATGATTCGGGGCTCTGCGATATCGATCGTATGCTCCAACTCAAAAGGTTGGCTTGCTGGATTGCTGCCCATATATACACCTCCTGCGCCGACAATCGCCAGAAACAGCGCAGGATATAAGACCTAGATTTACGAATGGCGTTAGCAAGAGAGCTACCATCTGCAGCGGAAAAAAAAAAGCCTAGTCAAAAAGAAATACGCACATTATTGCGTGTATGAACAAGGACACAATCTCCTCGTTGAACACGGTGGAATCGAAGACCGGCAATTAGAGCACGGACCAACAACTTGAACTGAGCCGCGTTCAATGCCCGTGACGGGTCTTGCGCATCGATAAACAGAGGTCGCTTCGATGGTTCCCCATCCTGGGCAGGGCCGCTGAAGGCGAAAGTCACCACGTCGGTGCAAATACTTGTATGATTAGGACAAGCCATGGCTATTCTCATGTGAAGAGTGACTCCAGAGACCTGAGCACAAGCTGATCAGTTAATAAATGTGAAGTCACACTGATCATGCCAGCAAGAAAGGAATGAGGACGGGATTTTAATCAGCGCCCGATTAGAGGGCGACACGTCCGGTTTTTGAAGCAGCAATCTCACATGAGCCAAGAATTCAACTGTCTTGCGACTGACCTCCATAGGCCAGAGCTTCTCATTTTTGGGACACTCTAGTGTGTGATTTCTGCCACCGTGGACCAGCTGTGCAGGATGTCAAAGGGCCTGCCCTGGTGGTGTCAGGCAGTCGATCTTAAAAATATCGCTTGAAAAAAATACGTGGCAGTACCATTTATACTGGATCGGCTATTCTCTTAAACTTTGATATTTACTACTACTCGGGTACACACTTTGTCATACTTGCGTGCTGCAGATAATCCACAAGGCCCAAGTTCAGTGTGCGACCTTCTACAATGCAACATATCGCGTGTCTGCAGTCAGGCTAAGATACAAGGCCAATCAACGAAACAATCCAAGTGGTAAACGAGACCAAGCAGGGGTAATGGTGGTGTAAGCAGTGCCATGGGAATCCTCAAGCACGGGAGAGCTCAGGGCGTAATCAGGCCAATCGTAATGATAGAAGACATTGTAACGACCACGAAAAGCGGATCTCGGTGCTCATGGGGCTGAAGTCGCCCAATTGCGATACAAGGCCGCAATTAACCCTGCTTCACATTCGGAATAAGGCTCGCGTCGAGCTTAGCGGCGGCATCCTGCGCAACCTGTTCAATGGAACAACTTCCCAGGAGCTGAAGGACCGGGATGTCAACTCCTAGCTCCTTAACGAACCAGATGCGCAGATCCACGGCCACAAGGGAGTTGACTCCCAACTCACTCAGCAAGAACTTGCCCGTTATCTCAAAATCTTCGGAGAAATTCAGCTTCCTGCGAATCTTGGCTATGAAGCTGGTGGCGATGATATCTGCGGCTTCAGAAATGTTCGTTGCGGACTCGAGCTGCTCCTTGACCGGGGCAGCTTGGTTCTTCGATGTCTGGACATTTGACTGCAAGCAGTAACCGACAAAATGCCAAATCTTTGGAGTTCGGAACCAGAGAACGTTGGGACGCTGGACGGGATCTGTTTGTCGAGGACCGCATGTGATGTCAGGATCTCGGCCAGAATCGTGAGGACTCGCAAGGATCCCTTCGGCAAACAATTCGTGTAGGTCCCTTTCGGAGACAAACATCATGCCCAGAGTGTCTGCCATGAGGTTGGAGAGGTCCTTCCCCATATGGTGCACGTATCCAATGCCCCGGATCTCCGCTGGGTTAATGATGCTCGCAGGCAGTTTCTGCCGTCGGCGACGATGCACAAGGCCCATCATGAATGCGTTGGCAGCGGAATAGGCTGCCTGGTTGAAGTTTCCAATCAGACCGGAAAATGACCCGAAAAAGATAAAGAATTCTACGTCTCGGTAGAGTTCATCCAAGAAAAGACTTCCTTCAACTTTAGGCCTGAGCGTTTGCTGCATGACTTCCAGAGGTGTGTTGACAAAGAGCATGTCGTTGAGGACTGCAGCCCCGTTAACGACACCACCCACCGGAGGCAGTTCCTTTCGGATAAAGTTGTCTAGGCTAAGCACTGACTCGCGGTCCGTTACATCCCTACCAAGATCAGTTAGTGTGTGCGTGCTTTTTAAGAGATCAAAAACTGGTGTCTCAAAAGACTTACATGGCCAACGGTAGCACTCTAGCTCCCAAAGATGCCATCTCATCAATCCACCATTGATCCACCTTCGGCGACCGACTGGTCAGCACCACATATCTTGCGCCCCGGGTGATCATCCACTGGCAGACCGACCGACCCAGATCTCCCGTCATGCCGACCAAAAGATACGTTTTGTCAGCTGACAGGGTTACCTGGGAGCTCGCGGATTGAATTTGTGCAAAAACTGGCTCCGGATGTGTCCAATCGATGATTTCCAAACCATTTGATGTATGTCCTGGGAGGTCCTGTAGTTTGATCGGAGCAGTCCCCTGACGTTTCCCGCTGTTTTGAATTGCGACAAGGCATGCTGTCGCAATAGTATCTGTAACAGGCGAATTCCCACCTTGCCTTGTGAGGAAAGCTCCTGGTCGGTAAAGGTCACTAATATCATATCGATCTACGCCATCTGGCAGACAGGATTGAATCCGACTGTAAATTCCGTGGACCTCTTCACCAAACCCGGCTGATACCGACACATCCGACGGTAGAAGACGGGAAAGTGCCCGCGGCGACAACTGGGGATGGACAAATAGTAGATCTTGATCGTGTGCCAAAGCCTTGTTGCTAGTAGTAAACAGCACGCGGACTTTCCGGAGAGATGCCAGTGTCGATACGGCAACTCGCAACGCACTGCTAAAGGCGTCCGGATCGTGGATCAAGAGCGTCATACCGCAACGCGTCTTGTTGACAAGGTACACTGCCAAAAACGCGGCGGAAATGCTGTTCAGATACTCAGGCTCTTGACTGTCGGCGACGACATCAGAGATATCCCAACACCAGGAAGACGGGGTCGATATGAGGGAGGCATGGTCCAACGACAATGCCAGTTTACGTCTTCTAGTCTTCTCGTCCTGTCCGACAACTAGGTGTATAAAACCTACACCGTCAACTCGTAGAGCTCCCAAAGTTGAGTGATGGACACGTATATGTACAGATGGATCAAGAGTGTCTGCGTCTCTGATTTGGATGCGTTGTAGCTGCGGGATAGACTTGAGACTGAAGCCAGAATGGCCCTGCGCCGGTGCAATGACTCGGACAGGCGTCTGCTGGACGTCGACGTAATCGGTGGCAACGCCCCTACTGGCTAAGAGACGCTGATTCATGGCTGCATCGGGCCTCAGGCGAGGTATTTTCATGACACCGTCCTCGAGCAAGAGCTCCTTCTCTGTGCTCACAACGTGGCTGGGCAAATTGTAATTGTTGTCGAAATTTGTATGTACTAACCGCATGAGAGTTGTCGCAAGGAGATCAGAGGTCATCGCTGTCGAATCCGCGATTGTAAGGTGTTGAACTAGACAATGCGGGTTTTCAAAAGCTATAGTTTGTATCAGCCCTTTGGTCATTGTGATGTAAGGGTTGTCACCCTCGCGGCCAGTCGCAACCCAAAGCAATTTTCCGGCGACTGTAGCCAGTTTCTGAAGCCCTTTCAAACGACTCTCGGTCAAGTCGTGGAGGCACGGCCAATCAATGTCAGACAGGGTTAGGACAGCCGCCAGGGATGAATCTTCGGGCGCGGAAAAGCTCTCAAAATCTCGCACGGTGACAATGCGGTGGAAATACGGGTTCAAGAGTTCTCCCAACGCAAGTATGAGGTTGGATGTGGCCTGTGTCGCTCCGCCTACAAGGAAAAGATCTGAATATTTCACAGGACTTGGCAACCTCAACGGGTCTCGAAGAAGATCAATGCGGTCATCGACTGCCTGCGACACAAAGACAGATGTACCGAATAAATCGGCTTCTTCCTTTGGCGATACTGTCTCAAACCCGCCGAAACCAGTAGACCTGAGCAATTCGTCCCAAATTTCCCCATTCACCGTGGGTCCGAAAGGACGGCTGTCGTTTTCTCCATGCCACCAGCCTTTAAAGGTCCCAAATACGAATGCGGGATAAAGAGAATCGGGAAGCGTACTCTCTAAAACGACAAGCCAACCACCAGGTTTCAGGAGTTTTCGAGTGTGTATCAAGGTCTGCGTCAAGGACTGAGTGGCATGAAGAACATTGCTTGCGATCACCATATCATACTCATGCATCGCGAATCCCTGTTTCACCGGGTCAGACTCAATGTCAAGAACCTTATACACAAAACGGTCCTCATGCTGCGCAAACTGATTTTGAGCCTCTTCGAAGAATACCGGGGAGATGTCGGTATAAGTGTATGAATGATAATTTCGCCCAATTCGCTTCAATACTTCATGCGTTGCCGAGCCCGTCCCGGCGCCGATCTCAAGGATCTTCATCCGCGGATATCGAAAAGCAATCTGATCGACTAGAGTACCCAAGTTTCGCGTCATCACCTTCAAGGTATGAGACTCCTTATAAACCCTGGCGAGCAGGTTATCATTGCGGAGGGTTTCCATGATGACTGTCTCTCCCCGAAGAAAGGCTAACAGGTGTTTTCCCACAACATGTATGATGAAAATATCTACCAACGAGGGGTCATCTCGAGCAATTGGAGAAACCTCTTCAATCTCAGCTTTGAGGCACTCAGGTCCGAGGTGAGGATGCTTCCCTTCACGAACCGCGGTAAGGACAAGATCCATCCAGGCGGTGTAGCGACTGCGGTGCCAATCCATGTTCTTGCGATCAGCAGCAGAGAGCTGCTTGCTGGCGTCCCGAAGGTACAGCAATGCTATCCTGTTTTCCACAGCCAAATAACTGAAAAAATCGGGGGTACCAATGGAAGTTGCCTTCGCCGCATCTGGTTGCAACAGGCCCCAACTCACGAGGGAGAAACGATGAGGATTGTGCTCTGGCGAGGTGATGAGTGGAGAGATGTGAATTCCCTCAACCTGTAACACACCCCGCCCATACGAATCAAAAATGTCGATATCGCCTCGGATAGGGCCATTTCCGATACTCGTCAGAGCGGCGTCCACGGTTAGAGTATTAGCCAGTCCCGCTGTGCCATTCCTGCAGAAGGCCGGGTTGATTGTCGTGCGGTCGATTCTCGTCGGAAGATGCAAAGTATTTATCTGGCCGTCTCCAGGGGCACCAATTGCAGCAAAGAGAGCATGGAGTGAGGAATCCATTGTTGCAGGATGGAAAAGGAGTGAATGCTTAGAGTTTTCCTCGTCAGTAACATGAACGGTGCCACGAGCCACATCTTTTCTTCGACTGATATCTGTCAGACCCTTGAACAGGCCTGAATATCCGTACCCCAACTCCTGAAGCTGCCTATAAAATTCTGTCGCATCAACAGGTTGAAGCGCGTCATTTGCGGCAAATCTTGATGGCAAAAGTTCAGCCTCTTGTTCTCCCAGAGTGATAGTCATTTGCCCAGAAGCACAGGACTTCAAGCTTCCATCGGCATTCGCCAGACAGTTGAACGCCCCTGTAATCGAACCGTTGTCAACGCGTGTCTGTTCAAACTTGAACAATGTCTCAACACCTTTTGCGTCATCCGGGATTGTCAGAGCACGGTCGATCGTAAAGTTCCGAATCTCAAGCAGGCTCATGGATCGTCCGCCGGCAACGGTAGCAGCAGCTTCAAGCGCCATAACGACATATCCGGTAGCAGGAAACACGGTCTGGGCTTGAATCTGATGACCCTCCAGCCATTCTAATTCTTCTCTGTGCAAATAATTGCGCCAGCGATATTCGCCCACACCAATCTCGGTGCAACTAACTCCCAGAAGAGGATTCGGCGGTTGGCGATTATGGCGGGCTCTGGAGATGCGAGACTGCGACCAATAGGATTTGGTATGGTCAAAGGGATACGTGGGAAGGTCCGTGACGAATGAGAGCCTCTTGAATGGGTTAAACAGCGAAACATATTGGGCTATATCAATATTCTTAGGGCCCAGGTAAGTCCAGAATGCCCCAATCGCTGTTGCTAAAGCCTCGATACTGCTTGAATCTCGTACAGATAGCCCGACGTACGGAACATCCGCATTGGTAGGATGAACTGTTGAGAGAGTCTGGAGGGCCGGGCCCTTGAGAGCGGGTTGTGGTCCAACCTCGACTATCAAATCCACGTCGGGGACATATTTAATGGCCGAGGTCATCGCCTGCGAGAACATAACCGGGCGAAGCATGTTCTCCTTCCAATATTCCGCGGAGAGACTGTCGACGTCTTCAACTGGTTGGCCACCGTAAACACTCGAAAACCATTTTACTGAAGGAGGTTTGGCCTGGATCTGACACGCTCTCAGAGCGCGCATGTATGGCTCTGCACAGGGTTTCATATGATGAGAGTGATATGCCGTGTCCACGCGAATGAGGCGCGGTGAGTGATCTAAACTCTTGAGCAACCACCCCAGCTCCTCAATGAGATCCGCATCTCCGGAGAGTGTGATGTTTGACGGCGAATTGTGCGCAGCGACAGTGACGTTGCCGGCATAGGGCGCTTCCTCAAGAAGAGCCTGCGCTTGGTCCCATGAGATTCCAACGGCCAACATTCCACCACGTTTTTTGTTCGCTCCTGCCTCTGTGGTAGCTATGCCTCGAAGATATGCCGCCCGGATGGCATCAGATGCGCTTAGAGCGCCCGCGGCATATGCGGCAGCAATTTCGCCAGAAGAATGACCAATCACGGCTGAAAATGTAATGCCAAGAGAGTTGAGCAGATTGACCTGGATTATCTGCATTGCAGTGCGGAGAGTAAGAGAGATGGTGCTGGTATGAAGTCGAGACGATGATTCTGGCGCAGAGAGTTCATCAAATAGAGAGAAATCTGGCCGCCATTCCCGTGGCAACCCGTCTAGAGATCGTTGCAGTTCATCGAGCCACATCTTGGCTTTCGGACAGTTCAAGATTAGATCCAGCCCCATCTGGGCCCACTGGGCACCCTGTCCAGTGAACACTCCAAGGACCTTCTTGGGGGCGGAGCTCAATCGCCATACAATGGTCGATTCATTCGTGGCCCGTCTCCGCTTGAGCTCTTCCTGAATGTTTTCGCGTAAGTTGTCGACGGACGTTGCTGTCAGCCACACCCGATGACTGAGGGCGGATCTTCGCATCATCAGCGATGACGCTAAATCGAGCAAGTCGATTTCAGGTCTATCCTGCAACCACTGGAGGTACTGCTCCAGTACCGAACCCAAGGACGCTTCTGATGCTGCAGAAAACACAAATGGGAGCACAGGCGGGGATGACACCGGGTGGGCACGAGGATCCAAGGCTGGTTGGTCGAAACTCTCAAGAATAGCATGCGCATTTGTTCCCCCAAAACCAAAGGAGTTTACCGATGCTCGCCGTGGCGTGCCAGGAGGAAGTTCCGGCCAAGGAAGGACAGAAACTGGAACACGTAAGTGTGACGCAAACTGGGCGATATCCGGATTCCAAGCGTTAAAATGCAGATTCGGCGGGATGACCTTATTCTGCAAAGCTAAGGACGCTCTAATGACTCCCGCTATACCAGAAGTTGCCTCTGTATGGCCGATTATGGTTTTTATGGACCCAACATACAGGATATCGTCTTCGGTGCGTGGGTTCTGAAAAAATGAGTTGTAGATCGCTGCAGCCTCTTTGGGATCGCCAGCAGCAGTTCCTGTTCCGTGGGCCTCGAAATACTGGCATCGGTCCTTCGGGTCATCCGGGTTGAGGCCAGCCTGCTGATAAGTGGCGCGGATGAGTTGTTCTTGGGCCTTGCTACTGGGCATCGTAATGCCCATCGTGCGGCCATCCGAATTGACCCCCGTGGCACGGACAAGACATTCAATCCTGTCTCCATCTCTGACCGCGTCGCTTAATCTCTTCAAGATGACTGCCGCAACACCTTCACCGCGCGCGTAACCATCGGCTTGTTCATCCCACATTCTGCTTCGGCCAGTCGGGGATAGCATCTGCATTTTGGACGACAAGATGAAGGGTTCTGGGCCGAACATCAAGCTACTCCCAGCTGCCACTGCAAGAGAGCAATCGCGTTTGTGGAGAGACTCCACTGCGAGGTGCAGCGCTACTAGGCTGCTCGAGCATGCCGTATCAAGCGTGATCGATGGCCCATGCCAGTCAAAAAAATAAGAGACGCGATTTGACACGATTGAATTAGCATTGCCCGTCGACACGTACGGAGGTAGCGCCTCCATATCGGTTGTGAGGATTCGTGTATAGTCCTCGTTCATGTGTCCACAGAAAACGCCCGTTGCAGACCCTTGTAGGAGGTCTAGTCGCAGCCCTGCTCTGTCGAGTGCCTCATACACTGTTTCCAGCAAAAGCCGTTGCTGCGGATCCATTGATCCAGCTTCATCCGGGGAGATATTGAAAAATGCAGCATCAAACCTGCTCAAATCTTCCTGCAGAAAATAGCCCTTCCCAGAATTGCTCGTGCCATGGTGGCCGGCATCTGGGTGATAGAACGATTCCATTCTGAAACGATTCGAGGGTGGTTCTGACGTTAGGTCCTTTGGATCACGGAGAAGCTCCCATAATCGTGGCGGGGAGGAAGAAGAACCGGGAAACCGACAGCCGGTGCCTATGATAGCGATCGGCTCGACAACGCCCATCATTTCGCCCATGGTCGTTCGTCAACTCGAGGTTGAAAAAAAAAAAAATAAAAAAACAACGGAGACAAATGTGGCTAGAACCGAAGGGAATTCAGAATGACGCCTCAATCCTGAATGAGATATCGAATGAACCGTGTTCGGCGGGGTCCTCTTGGATATATGTGGCGGTTGACAAATGCTCTAAGCAACTTGACTAAGCGTGTTGAGGTTTCGACCTCTCTGCCGCATTTTCCAGACACTGGGCAAAAAATTGATGTCATAGCTGACAACGAGTTTTTTGGGCCATCTAGTGTGAGACGCTTGACAGCGAAGGCTCCGCAAATCCGGACCGCCCATGACGACCGTCACGGCGGCAGGTCACTTTGGGCCGCGGGAACAAGAGGTTCAACAACCATCAGAGCTGAAGGCCACGGCGAGTTTCGGTGGCCTAGCTCGTTCGATTGGCAGGCTCAATATCCAGCAAGGCAACTTCGGAATTCATCAAGTACGACGAAGGCGTTAGATCCTTTCAAATCAGCCTAGATGTTCGTCGTACTTGTAGCATGCAAAATGGTAACGAAGACAGCAAACTTTCGACAGTGCCAAAGAAGAAAAGAAAAAAAACGGAAAAAGAAGAAGAGAAAAGCTCGACAGCAAATCAAATTCATCGGGTCTGTGTTGTACCACGTCTGGTGAAAGAGACATATCACGCACACTGAGTGTTGCCCCTCCATGGGTACGTCGAAAGTGAAGCTGCGTAACATCTCACAGTAGTCGTACTATGTAGTGTAGAGATTAGGTGGAGAGACTTTGGCACAGAGAACAGAACGAGGAGATCAGATAAGAGAAGATAGACGTGCCTGGCTGGGCTGCTTGGTCTGAAACAAAATTCAATACTGGTCAGTTGGCAAGGAAATCCAAATGTTCGCTGCTCAGCCAAATGCTTGAGAGGTCATGGATTCAAGTATGTATAGGTTGGCTTGGCTTGGCTTGGCTGTCCAGAGTATGCACCACGTGCCCCGTGGCAGTGGACTTGGCTTTGGCTGCCTCTTTTGGGGTTAGAATGGTCATATGATGTTGCAGCTTATTTCAACCTTGCTTATTTTTTTTTTTTTTGGTTTCTAATTTTTGTTTTTGAAGCGGTTGGGAGAAGGCATGGTCTACTGCATGTATTGTTCAATTCCAGCTATGAGGCAATGATGGAGGATGGACATGGAACTCGGCAGACCAAAATCTTCTCCATGATTGCAGCGCTTGGCCCTGATGGTCGAGACATCTTCAACGCGGTCCTGTTCCTCACTCAGATTGCACCATTGACACAGGCAGCAGCGGGGCCAAGCGGCAACCCTACCCCTCGTCTCTTTTTCTCCAGCAAGGCACACGCGTTTCGCAGCTGTCGTGTAACCTCCGGGCACTGGAATAACGTTAGCGAGGGACTCCTGACATTTGAACACTGCATGGTTGGTCGTACATGAGCGTCATCGAATACGCTGAAGTGGTGGCCAGGTATCTCCAGACAGGCTGTGAAGAAGTCTTGATTGTACTCTTCCCAGCCGAGTGAACCCGTGTGCCTGACGAGGTCGAAATAATGGGTTGTCTCACTGTTCTCGCCGTATACTTTTCCGGTTGCCTGCAGAAGCACAGCAGGTGGAGTGGGACGGGACGGGTCTGTGAATGAAGGTGGTCTCCACTCGCGCAGCATGTTATGACCCTGAAGAAGACAGCTCAGAGAGAGCACTTTTTGCTGATCCGACAACTGCTGAGGAAGAGGGCAAACAAGCTCCACCTCGTCAACGGTCTGTGGGTAGCGGTCGGTGACTTTTTTGCATGGAAAGACGCTGTCGATCATGATCACTCCTACCACAGTGAAGTTTGGCAGCTGGGCGAACCGTGCTGCAACCTCAAGTGCTATGCATCCTCCAAGAGACCATCCTATGCCACCATCTCAGTCAGTCGTCACAGCTTTGCATTTTCTGCATTTTCAGGTTGGCCACACCTCCGAGTAGAATTTTCCCCGACCTGATGGTGGATTTGATCTTGTGCGTGTACACAACACCCATTTCACGAATGCCGTGCTCCCAACCATCTCCTGACTCGAAATGGATGTTTGCCATTCCGTACACAGGCCTCTTGAGATCTCCCAGCAGAAAGTAGGGAAATATGGTTCCACCGGCATCGTGGAAGAGGACAAGTGGGACAGGTTCCTCAGCTGAAGAGCCTGCCTGAATCTCGCACAGGTTCTTGTCCATGATGAGGTGCTGTTCGGGCAATGAACTGCGTTTCCTTTTGCTTTCTTTTTCTTCTCTCCACCTTTTGTGGCCTGAGTTGTTGAATGTCATGGTAATGTGTTCTCTAAAACAGGTGACTACTTTATACTACTTCCTGATGGTAGGTTATGGCTTGTGATCAGACAGAGATCTCAGGGAAACACCTTGATTCCAGGTACGATAACTGACTTACATCTCTATGTTCAGTCAAATTTTGAACACAATCGTATTTAAAGTTTGCCCCGCGGTTATACTCCACCCGAGTCACATAATTGTTCCCTTTTACGGAATCCTCGATTGTCAATAGGCATTTCAGTCATGCTCTTCCGCACTCACATTGGCTCCTAACCACAATGTTTTCTCTGAGCCACATTAAAGGGCATTTCCCGTTTTTGAGAAATATCCGCCGCACGCTCTCGTGCTGGCCCCCACACGAACTCACAGCTCAAACTTCGGGCAGGTGAAGGCAAGCAATCTGGCCAAATTTTGAACAGATTCATCGAACTTTGATGACCTCTCATCTCCAGTAGCAACCGGACCGCCCAGCTGTGTGACGTGATGCAACTTTTTACACGCTTGTGATGGGCACCTTCCCACGTTGGACCGGACCATGTCACGCCTCTTGTTGCGGCAGAACTTGAGCTCTTTTCTCTTATCTGGTGCACAGTTTGAGCTGTCTATTATTGAGCGACGCGGGAATCATCTTGCAGGGATCCACTTCGTACAAGTTGGATACCAGGTAATGATTGTTCTATCACTGCCCCTGTTCAGGCCAGTACCTGGCTGAGCGCGTCGTGGTCCTGTTCTTCCACTATTCCCTCTGGGATCCATGTTAAGCCCTGAGAGGGTTAAGATCGCCTGAAGCTTCATCCTGCCTTATATATACAGCACTGCAGGTCGAGGCGTGCATTGCATATGAATCTAAGCGACACCACGGGTCGATGTCATACTTGTGAAAGTTTGGTTTGTATAGAGCCAGGCATTCTACTCAGCCATGGAATCAAAAATTTCGACTGCTATTCCTCCCTTTCCTTCGGACCTCAAGACTGCCGATCTCATCACGGTAGACTTTACTTTGCTGGCTGACCACGATCCTGCCGAGATAACAAGACTTTACGAAGCCGCAAAGACACAAGGATTCCTTTACCTTCGAAATCATGGAGTCGAGCCTTCTTTTATGTTCGAACTTGCTTCATCCCTCTTCGGCCTTCCGACGTCAGAGAAGATGAAGTACGATATGGGAACTAAAGGTTACTACTATGGATATAAACCTCGCGGCACGCAGTACGTTGACGCCAATGGCAAGCCGGACACGCAGGAATATTACAATATCTCCAAAGATGAAATTTTGAAAGTTGTGGAAGGCGGACGTGGACATCCACAGCCAATCTACAAGTACTGGAAGGATCTGGAAAAGTTTACTAGGGCCTCGCATGTGGTCGTTACGACAGTACTTCGAGTTTTGGGTGAGAAGCTGGGCTTAGATCCTGAACTTCTGCCTAGCCTACACAAGCTCGACAGGCCTGGTGGTGATCATGCGCGCATTACCTGGACGCCACCAGGCAACGAAGAGAACACGATCACCTTCGGGGCGCACACCGATTTCGGAAGCGTGACCCTCCTCTTCAACAGGCTGGGCGGTCTCCAGGTCATTGACGACGTCACGAAGGAGTGGACCTACGTCAAGCCAATCCCCGACTTCGCCATTCTCAACTTTGGTGACTCGATTGTGAAGCTGCTTGGAGGCAGAGTGCTGAGCGGCATGCACAGGGTCGTCAGCGCTCCTGGTGAGCAGGGAAAACTGCACCGGGTGAGTGTGGTTTACTTTTCGAGGCCAAACGGCGATGTTCCGTTGAAGTGTGTTATACCTGGAGATGTGCCAGAGGATGAAGGAGAGGTGTTGACAGCCGACGAGTGGATTAAGCGTCGAGCTATCCACAGACACACGGCCAACTACAAGGGAAAAGAGAGCTATATTTTGAGTAAGGGGACTGAGCGCAATCTCGACTAGGTGTGCACCACAGCATATCTGGTTCCGTTCGAGAAAAACTTTAGTACGTTAGTATCAGGAATATAACATCCATTCTAGTGCTCGTACAAATATGTTACCGATATGTTACTCTTTCTCTGGTGACTACTACGCTGTGTGACTGCGAGATATGCTTGATGGTCTCACTCCCACTCGAATGGCAAGGGGAAAATGTGACTGTATCATCCTTTTTTTTTCTTTCTCGCTCGCGAATACAGCGCTCGCGGCCGGGTCCCGTGGTTTGTACCTCGCTCTACGGGGCACTTACAGGGTTCTTACACCCGGTCACAGTCGCAAAGGAATTGTGAATGTGACAGTGAATTATTGCAAGCTCCAGCAAAATACATTGATTCTACTGCTTAGCAGACCTTTCACGTATCACATCGACTTGGGATATTGGTACATATTTCATGGATGAATATTTCGAGATGACACTTCGACCACAGTTATCTGCTGCAAGCACACGATATATTTTTCCCGAGATGTTATACTAACATATAGAAAGACCTGTGGCTGACTTGACCCATCCACAAGACCGTTCAAGAGCCTCACGTTCCAATCAGCGGCACCAGAAAATCAATAGCCGAGACGCTAATTCACATTCACTTTTGGCAGAACACCTCCGACGGAGATATATGACGACAAATCCAGCTCACCACTCTTCTTAATCGTGCAGCTGACATATGAGTGCAGCCCATGAGATTCAGCCAGTTTCCCATCCACAGCCAAACCCTCCAGCATGCGCAGATAATTCGGGCAGTATTTCGACCGCCCATGTGCCTCCATCCAAGCGGTGAGGCTCTTTGCCTGGGTCAGATCATCCTCTGGGAAGTTTCGCAGGGGGATGTAAAACTTGATGTCTGGGATTTTCATCCCAGGAGCGACGTCGAAGTACCAAATGTAGCCAGAGATCGTTGCGAGAATTTTCGCGAGGTGGTCATTTGGTAAGGAGTTGGTGTTTGGAACCTCAGCATCATTGGAGAATTGTACAGAAGGCATAGTTGCCTTCATTAAATCTTGCACGCTTTGCAATTGCTTGTCAATGCCCGTAATGAGGCCACCGAGCGTCAGAACTTCACGAACTGACGCAAAGTCCGTGATCGGGCTCCCGAAGTAAAGTTTGAACCTTGAAGATGACGGTTTGACGTTGTCGATTGCCAACATGTAGGGGGTGAGGCGCCTTCCCTCAGGGTTGTTGCGGATAAAATCACGAACAACGTCGAGGGCGCCGTTGTGAGGATCGAATTCACGAATCGCAGAATCCCACCATTCCAAAGGAAGAAGGTCTGTTTGCCCGATATACCGGGGAACAAAATATACTTTGGTCAATAGACCCTTGCGGAGAATTTCAAAGCAGGAGACTGTTGTTGAGCCGAAACGCTTGCCCGCCTTCAGTTCCTGGACATATTTGTCTTTGTTATGATCGAAAAACGAAGCCAGAAAATGATGAAACAAGGTCAGATCAATGTCGGGGTAAACGTCCGAGACGCGGTGAAGGAGCTCTTCTGTCGCAATCCGGTTGAGCGGGTCCAACGCCGTCCCAGTATACTGGCTCACTGGATCAACAGTGATGCGTACCTCGGGAGAAACATCAGGCTTGACATTCCATTTCCAACAAAACAGAACCGGTTGCCCATGATTGTTAATGTAGGATCTTTTCTTGACTTTGTCGGTGGCGAATGGGCTTGAGCCTAGGGATGGGACCTAGTAGACTGCATTAGATGGCAACTACGAGCCTGAAAGTGACCTTACGTACCACATAGTGGTAGAGGAACAAGAGCGCCTCATATTGCCTCTCAATCGGATATTCTGCTTCTCGAAGAAGCAGAGCCAATTTCGGAGCAATGAACTTCCACCAAAAGTCTTGGTCATTGTCTCGAGAGGGCAGCAATGTCGTCAGAAGTTTTGTCACGGAATCGCCATTGTCATGACCAGCCTAAGGCAAAATATTCAAGTTAAAATTGCTCAGCGAGGATTGGGGAACAAAAAACAGACCATGTTGGTGTTAACAGTCGTATGAAGCGGCACTTGGAAATCAATCGACACAGTTGTAGTGAACTTCAATTCGCAATGGTGATGAGCAGGAGATTACACGGATGGGGTGAGATCGAACAACTTCGAAATCGACACGACCTGTTCAGTAATAGTAGCTTATATAGAAATCCAAACCGTCCTGCATAAAGAGAAATATCGAAAATGTGCATCAACGGGAACGTCCGATCTCGAGCAGCAGAAAGAATGAATCCAGTCGTGTGACTACCACAATCCACCCCTCTCGCTGAAACGGGGGCTTTGGTCAATTGCGAACAGGACGAATTTGAGGTGTGAGAACTCTTGTTACTCCAACCAAGTAATCAGTCTGTCTTAAAATCCAAAATTTGAGGTCTGTTCCCGAAATTCAATCCAAACTGGAACGTTGGGTTGTTGCAACCTCACAAAAAAGCGGCCCGTGGTTGAAAGTTGGGTTGGCAATGTTTTTGAGAGGCGGGAACATCTCTCGGCGATCTTTTTGATCCTCCTACGGTCCAAGTCCTTCGAGCTCCAAAAACACAGCATGTTGCCATTGCGTGGTGCTCATTCGGGAGCAAAATTTGTCGGATTCTGACGCTGTCCAACGAGCTCAATCAATTACATGTGAACAGACCTGGAAAGGGCCCAAATTTTGTCGACTTAATGGGAGATGAAGAGAACATCGCTGGGATATTCGACGAATGTCGGATCAAGCAGCAGATGTACAGTTAGATGGCCGATAGCACTTCAGACATGTCATTTGCATGAGCAAGCACTAACTTTTCCGCCCTTTTGGCATGTCTTCCTTGGTTCCACTGTTTAAACGGGCCCCACTGAGCGTTCATCGGCCTCAGTGCCTTGATGTGTGAAACCCATCTCTTGCTGGCGATTGTTCGGGAATTCCTACCCTTTCAATCTCCCGACCTTCCATCATAATACAAGCCCCTTGTGGAAGCACCTCAATACATGATGTCTGAAATTCCTGTCATGACGCGCATAAAGGATCGTGCAACGCAGTGAAAAAATGGACGATCGTCTATATGGACGGGGACCAAGCTGTTCCTTCAGCGCCACCGTCAACCACGTAGCATCAAATGTCATGTATCACGGCGAGCTCCTGAGCGGGATCGATACTCGACAGTTCAACGACCCCAAGGAACTTTCCTTCGCGTCCAACTACCTCAAAAATAAAATCATGCACCGGCACGTCCAGAAAGGAGGTGTTACAATTTGCAACGGGAACATCTCGGAGGAGGAGACAGTGTAGAAGTCCAATGGGATCAAGGACACCATTCGCGGACCCGGGTGCACTCGCCAGTGAAGTACAGGAAATTTGAAAGTTACCTCTAATGGCAACAGTCGCCCGTGCGACCATTGAGAGAAAAGCTGTTATGGCTTTCGGCCGCGTTTCCCTCTTTCAACGGCCTGCACATGGGTTGTTCGTGCGAAGGTCTGACGGAAAAGGTTGCAAGGACCCCTCCTCCCAGAATTAGGCAGTGTAGCTCTGCCCATAAGAGTCTATAAAACGTCTCCTTCTCCAAAGGTTCGGCGACTTTTCGTTCGACTCAAAACTTCTAGTCAGTGTTTAATCAGGGCTCAGGTTTACCGAAACTCATCATGACTGTGATATATCCAAAATTTACCTTCACTGAGCGTGCGGCAGCAGGCAACCTGACCGACTCTGAGATACTCAACTCCAACAATGCTGCTGGTTCGGATCCCCCGAGCGACGCGGACGTTGTGGTAGCCGGCGCTGGTATACACGGCCTCATTTACGCAATTCATGCAGCCAAGAAAAACCCCGGTAACCTGAGGATCTCTGTCATCGAGAAGAATGGACGGCCAGGATACAAGATAGGCGAGAGTACCCTCCCCGCGTTCGGCTTGTGGTGTAGGGAGGTGGGCCTCACGGGCGCGTACCTCCTCCGTCTCTTTGGCTTGAAGGAGGGACTGGCCTTTTATATCCTCGATCGCGAAAACCCAGATCGGTACACTGATTTCTGCTCCTGTGGTACCCTCGGCACCGTAGTAAATGCTTTCCAACTCGAACGTCCCATGAGTGAACTCCTGTTGACGCTTTTTGCGCAGCGGAACGGAGTCAATGTGTACCACGGCAGGCAAGTGGACTTTAACGCAACCAAAGTCAAGGGAGGAATCCATAACAATAAGATCAGCATCGCCCCGGGCAAGTATGATGAAAAACCTGCAAAAATAATTAACTCTTCGTTTTTGGTCGACGCTACCGGCCGCTTCCGTCAGTTTGCTTGTAAGACGAGCCATCGGCATCGATTCGAAGGATTTAACTGTGACGCCTTCTGGGGCTATTTCACGTACCCAAAGGATGAGAGCAAGATTCCTTTCCGCTTCTATGAAGGTTGCAACACAAACCACTTGTGTTTCCCAGAGGGCTGGGCTTGGGTCATCCGTTTGCTCTCCTGGGAAGGGAGTCCCATTCCCAACTTGATGGACATGATTAACTACCTGCTAGACTGCGCAGAGGCTGGTGTTCCCAGCGATGAGGTCCCCTGCTCCGAGGAGCTCGCAAAAATGTTCGGAGTCAAGTGTCGCTGGGTAACAAGCATTGGATTTGCGATACGAAACGACGTCAAGTACCCTGAAGACATGTCGGCATACGGCAGCCGGGAAGCAGAGCGCAAGTTCAACTACTTTGTCGAAAAGTACCCACGCATTAAGGAATTCATGACCCACTTTGACCTCATCGAGAATCTCTATGGCCCCGGAACGACGTGGTATATTCGCAAGTCTCTGGCCTACCAATCTCCCGTGGTCTCTGGTCCCGGCTGGCTGGCTGTTGGTGATGCTTGCGGGTTTACCAACCCACTCTATTCCCCAGGCATCAATGTCGGCATGTCGACAACAACGTACGCCGCGGAGCTCACAGGCCTGGCTCTCGACGAGGCAAAAAAAGCTCCTCAGGAAGAAGCTGCGGAGCTTTCCATGCGCAAAATATTTGCGCCGTACGATGACTTCACCAAGCGCCTGATTCCCGCTCTCAACCAGATGAATTGTTTTAACTACCTCTGTTTCCGTGACCCACGCCTGGGTGTCCAAGTGGGTTGTCTCTGGCAGTACATTGCGGGCCTGGAGCGGAACATTTTGAATATTAGATTTGACAACTACGTGGATTTCGCGACCCACTGGTGCTGGGGATGTATGGACCCTAAGTACAATACCGTTGCCCGGAAAGTAATTGAGCTTCTTGCGCCCATTCCCCTGGAAGAGTCGGTGTCTGACACCAAGGTTCGCGAAATCATCGAGTTTTCTGACCGGATCAAGGACGTCAGGGACGCTCACTGCCTAAAGCTTCGATGGGAGGGTTTTTTGCGCCATTTCGATCAACAACTCAACTTTATTGAGGAAAAGACGGCGCAGGATAAATTAGCTGCGCAGTGTTCAGGCTGCGGGTCGTGGCTCGTTTGCCGTGTTGACTGGAGGAAGTGTTATACCTGTGGACAAGAGCGGACGGAAGAGGAAGCTGCCGTCAAATTTGACCCTCCATTGACAAGTGAGGAGTTGAAGCTATATGGAGTAATTTGAGCTGGGCATTTTGAGGGAAATTTGCCTGATAAGGAGGAGACGCTTACTGATTGTCCACCTTTGCCATGCAACGTAAGCAAGAGTGTGGAATATCATCACGGTCCACAGCCTTGGGCTTGGTAATGGCGTGAATATTGGATCCTTCTCGGTCATGGTAAGCGGCCGATGTCGCCGGATAGCGATAGGGGATAAACTATTGAGATAAAAGTTGAGACAAGATAAAAAAAAATACACGCTCACGTTTCCTGCACGGTGCATCCAGACTGTCGCGATGGTACATATCAGATGACATCCACAGTTCGATGGTCAAGAGGGAGTTTCTTGCATCACAAAACAAAAATGTCAGGAGTATCTCAAGTCACCCGTGCCGTTGACTCCATCCGGTGCTTTGCCATTGTTGTTTTCAACCTGGGAATGTGTTCTGCGATAGAGCGAGAACCCCGAATCTGGTTCCTCTTCTAGACGTGCTAGTAGTACTCGTAGTATGCAGTACTGTGTGAGGTGTAGCGGAGGCAATCCCAGGGGGAATTCCCATTCATATATGGGCAGCATCTGTCTTCAGCACAGTTGTCTCCCTCACAGCGGAAGTGCATGATATATATAGATATATTATATAGAAGAGCATGCGCGTCGTCGTGGTGTCTTCGACTTTTCCACTCTTTTCAGGTCGTTCCGAGTTACTAACCTTAATCGGGATTAGTTCTTTGACAAATTGTTTTTCCGAATTGACTCCAACAGGCGATGACTAATGCATCTGTGTCTGGGCCTGCTAACCCCATCTCATCCACTCGATACTCGATATTACATCATGGAGTACTCCGTAACTTACTAGTTAGTACATCCATACTAGTAGTATGCGCCCTGTTCCCTCCACAACAGCATGCGATCCCCACGCGCTGTTTGACTGCCGAAGATTAAAATACTGGGCAAGTATCTGGAAGATACCAGGTGAATCTTTACTTGCAACACACTATCTAACATGCGTACTATGTGCTAAGTACCGACATACTACTACTGCTACTGCTACACGCTGATGAAGAGGTAGTAGTAGTAGTAGTAGCAGCGACTAGCATGTAGTAGGACCTGTCCTAGTAGTACCTGGCACGAATGCAAATTCTCCTCGCGTACTACTCTATCATCTATGCCTACTACTAGTACATCTCCATCTTCGCTCCCAGATCTCGTTCAATGCTGCTTCAACCTGATCGCAGTGAAATCAGCAAGTGACTTGACTCCCGCCTGGGCACATTTGGGTGCCAGCTCGAAGGATCACGCGGTTCACTCAATACAACAGCGACATATATAGCAGCGAGAATTCAATCAGCATGAATTCAAAAGGCTGAAGACTTGGTCGCCTGGCAAGAAGGCACTGACAGCAGCAAGGAGTTGGCCGACCAACTCCTCGAGATTATCAAGCAAGACGTTCTGACAACTTCGAAGTCCTCTCATCTCACCTACAAACAAGTGGATTTGTCTACAGGGCCGCTGGTCATCGATGCTCTTAACAATATTTCAGAACTGGAGACTCGCTGTCCACGGTGAGCTTCCCTCTTTGCTTCCTTCAGTTGACTCCGGCGCTAGCTAACCTCGCACGGAATACACATGTCAGGCTGAGCTACAACTCAGTAACCAAAACATTGGATGCCGAAGTGATGTCAACCTTCACGCATGACTGCCACCAGGAATGGCTTCAGCGCGAAATAAGGAGGATGATCGGCTCCCAGTTTACAACAGAGGCGGAATTTGACTCTTGCCTTAAAACCATGGTTGAGTCATGTAAGTGAAAGTAAATTAACGCCCTCATTATAACCTGTTCCTTTTTGTCTCTAACTTGAGCTACCTATTAGCCTTTGCCAATTTTCAAAGTCCTTATGCGGGTTCCAGAAAAGAACCAGATATGGCAATATAGCCTCGAGGGGTACAGGGACTTCCGTCCTTTGTCATCGAATCTGGTTGGACAGAAAATTTGACCGACCTTCATGAGGACATGCGCTTGTGGCTCATTGGGGGAAGCGGCCACGTCCGGCTGGTTTTGCTTCTAAAATGGACCAAGACCCCCAGTAAGCGCGTTATCGGTGTTGCTGAGTCCTGGAGCCGAGATGCAACAGGCAGTCCAAACCTGCAAGAGACTGTTGTAAGTGTCCTATAGTTTTAGACAATTTGCCATTTTTCTTCAAACTATCGTTGAAATCGCACGACAATTGACAAGTCGAAGGTTATTTTTCCGGAACCTCATGCCGGTGGCGCCAACCAGACGATCCGAATCACACGGGGCCAGTTGTTTGGTGCTGCACTTCCACACGGACGCAACCCTGCCGATGTCTTCGGCCTCTCAGTCTCAACCCTTCGTCGCGAAGCCAGAGAAGCAATGCGAGACCATGGATTCGTTCCAATGACACATGTGACCCCTAGTACACCGAATTTCCCCTCAAAGCTACAACAGTGATTCCTACAAACAGTCCAGTCTACCTCCAATTGAAAAGAGTGCGATGGGCTTCAGCTGGAGTTGATATGCCTAATATGTCGTCTTGGACATGGACAGTTTTACCGCATGACTGGTCCACAGAGCACTATCCGGACGAGTGCCTGCGTATTCCACCCCATTGATTTGACCTCAACGCTGCAAGCGAGTCATCTGTTCCACTTCGTCTCATTTATTGACACGCCCAGATCATGGTTCAAAAGTCCAGTCTATTGCATCTCCAAAGTCAAAATTGTCTAAGATAGCTACAGTATCCATCTATTCCGTGCGCGCGTCTAAAGAAGCGGATTCGACTTGTATTCCAGGGACGGGGCGCCCTCCCCATCGGTAGAGGCCTGTTCAAGCGATGTCTTGACCGTAACATCCTCACCGTCTTCTAATTCAGCTAGGTACTTCTCTGCCTCTAAAGCGGCGATGCAGCCAGATCCTATTAAATGGGACGAGTTAGCTTTCTTATTCAAATAAAGGTAGAACGAGTCGACTGAGTATTATAGATACCTGCACTGGTGATGGCCTGTCTGTATCTTTTATCCTGCACATCTCCAGCTGCGAACACCCCAGGGACGCTGGTATAGCTCGTTCCGGGCTTGGTAACAATATAGCCATCCGCATCGGTCTCCAGTTGACCTTTAACCAGTCCAGTGGCGGGTTCATGGCCCACAGCGTAGAAAAGACCATTCGCTGGGACAACCTCCTCCACGCCTGTCTTCACATTTTTAATCTTCAGATGTGTCATGAGCCCCCGCGGTCCAGGCTCACCCTGCACCTCGACCGCCACCGTGTCGAATTTGACCTCGATCTTCGGATGACTCAACAATCTCTTCGCCATCGTCTTGCTCGCTCGCAGCTTATCCCTCCGTACCAGCACAGTCACACTACTGCCATACTTGGTCAAAAAAAGCGCCTCTTCAGCCGCGGAGTCTCCACCGCCAATCACGAAAAGGGGCTTATTCCTGAAAATCGGCACTGCACCATCACACACCGCGCACGCACTGATGCCATTCTGCCAGTACTTGTCTTCACCGGGCAAATTCAGGCGTCGTGCATTCGCACCCGTTGCGATAATCAGCGCATCAGCCGTGTGCGCGGGCTCATCATCGGGCCCATCGGCCCACTCTTTCCAGATTTTGAAGGGGCGTGACGATAGATCGACACGGGTGACCGTCTCTGTGATGATCTCCGTGCCGAACCGCAGGGATTGTGCGCGCATGTTGTCCATGAGCTCGGGACCACCGATGCCTTTGGGGAAGCCCGGGAAGTTCTCAACGTCTGTGGTGGTGGTGAGCTGACCGCCTGCTGCGGTGCCACCGGCAAGCATTCCCTCGTACATTACAGGGTTCAATTCAGCGCGCGACAGGTAGATTGCGGCCGTGTGCGCGGCTGGGCCGGAGCCGATAACTGTAGAGAGTGAAAACCGCAGTGGTCAGAGTTTTTGCGCGCAAAAGAAAAATAACACGAAGAAACTGGTACAATCACGGAAATGTTTTCCAACATACTGACGACCTTAGAGTGAACCATTCTGCTAGAGCCTTGGGACGCGAAACTCGACTGTCTCGAGGAAAAGTTTGAGTTCACAGGGGAAGATCTCTGCTGAAAAGTGGCCGCGGCTGCAGCAGAGAGCCCGACGCTGGATCGAACGGCGCGGGGGGAAGTACGGCGGAAAATTGAGGAAAACACCTTGCCTGTTGACTTGCGTTTGGGTCAAATTGAAGACAGATTGGTTAACAACTGGATTGTGAGAAGGAACCGCTATGGATGATGGTGCTGAATAGTGGGGGACTTTCTGGCGGGGAGGCGAGAACAGCACGCGATGTACATAGCAGTCAGAAACGAAGTTAATCCGGAGTGTCTCAAGCAACAGCCAACATCAACGTCAAGGCTTCCTCTGAACGGCGTTGCCCCTGGAACTCGGGCTCATTTACAAATTGTACCTTGCGGATATGGCTTTGCAAGCAAGCTGACGCTCTTACACCGTTGAAAAAAGAGTCTGCTTTGCCGCTTTGCCGCTTCGCCCTCGTTGGTGGAGTGTGTGTACTCAGGACATTGAGTCATCCTCCTGCTACGCAGTTTACGTTAACGCATTTTGCTCCTCGTTGGGCAGGTATTTAAGCGTCCCCTCATCTCCAAAATGACGACAGGAAGCCGAGATTTAAGCTACATGAGCGCGACGGCCTGGTTCATTCGCTGCCCCCATTCCCCTCGGACGAGGGACCGACGATCTCGGCTACGAATCATCCAAAGGATCGTGAACCTAAGGCTAGCCGATCGATAGTCCGCCATTATAAGTAGTCCAATTGACTTGCACAGTGATAGTTCTCGGTGTTCACAGCATTAAAAGCCATGGACAGAACCTGCCCTTTTTTCTCAAACTTAAAAAGACCGCAGAGCATTCATCGATTGACATGTCTTCGAGCAATAAGCGGGCGAGGCTCAGTTCCGATGGCAATGCAGTTTCGAAGCCAGTGTTGACTCGAGCTTGTACGTCTTGTTTTACAGACAGAGAAAGTCAATAACAGCAGCTAAAGTGACAATGCAACAGGTGCGGAGTGCAAGAAATTGAAGATCAAATGCTTTGTGCAGCCAGGTCAGACTGCTTGCAACAAGTGCTTGAAGAGTGGGATCAAATGTGTCCCTCACAACTTCGCGCAAAAATTCATGGACGAAGATGCAGCGTATGTACCTGGCTTACAACATGGATATACCAAACTTGGATCTCACGCAGCTATTGTCTGACTGAGAACGACTAGTTGGAAAGCTCGGGCTGCATCGACCATCAGCCGGCTCGAGGATGCTGTCGAGCAATTGTTGCAACACAACAATTTGCCGCCAATGTCCATGCTGTACAGCCTGGGGGAACATCGCAATAACAACAATAGTAATAATGTTAACAATGAACCCACTGTCCAGACTCTGTCTCCGTTGACCACAGATCACTCGACATCGTCGGTCGCTCCATCTCAAAGAAACTTCACTGCAGAGGGTCCATCAGCCGGTCTTAGGGGGGATCAAGATCAGGATGACTCAGATTTAGTTCCCCTACCGATGAACAATCTCTACAATCTCACGCATCCCACCAACTCCAGCCTGATCCGTGTCGACCCGTCCGACGTCAACGGACCAGACCTGATCAGCCAGGGTGTCATCTCGCTCTCGGAAGCAGAATTCCTTTTCGAACACTATCGAACCCATATAAACCCGCTTCTCTGGGACGGAATGCTCTGCGCGCACAAGACCCTGCAGGAAGTGAGGCAGTCGTCGTCTATGTTGGTCGCTGTGGTCCTCACCGTGGCAGCGCTGCACATCCCCAATCGGGAACAATCCCTGCACGCCACCTACGGAGCCTTTGTGTCTCTCATGAGAGGCTCGTGTCTGCTACGTTGTCACAACCTGGATGTCATCCGAGCGCTGTGCATCGGCGCTTTTTACCTTACAAGCCTGAGCTGGGCTCTGTGTAGCCGGGCGGTACGAGTGGCCACAGAGATGAACCTTCACAAATCATCACTTCAGTTTGCTCGTGGCTCTCTAGAATCGTACGAGCGTGTCCGACTCTGGTACGTCCTTTACGTCTGTGATCATCAGTTTGCGCTGGCATACGGACGGCCGCCCCTGATGCATGAGGACGCGGCCATTCGAAATGCTGAAAAGCTCCTCATCAGCGGGCTGTCCTCGAAAGGCGACCGCGGTCTGGTTGCCCAGGTCAAATTGTTTCGGATCCTGGCAAGCAGCTATTTCATGTACGGTTGTGACCCGGATCTTGAGCTCAGTGGACAGGATTTTGAGAGGCTTCAGTCGTTTAACATCTCTGTTGATCAATGGCGTCTCGAGCACCGGCCCAGTGGTAGTAGTCATAACGGTGAGTCTACAAAAGATAGAGACAACCTGAACCCGTCCAAAAAGGCGAACACACTCTACTACTATCTTGCCCGCTTTCACCTAAACTCGGTGTCACTACGGGGAATCTCCGCGAAAGCGGCTTCGCAGGACGATCTCCAGGGCCTAGAGATCAACTGGGAGAGGCAAGAGGCTGCAAACAACGCCATAATGGCAGCGATGAGCACAGCAAGACTCATCGTCAACGACACTTCTCTCCAAGACGCTTTGATTGGAATGCCCATCTTTACGCACGCCATGATCGCAGTCTGCGCGTCATTCCTCCTGAAAATGGCCGTTGTTTTTGGCGAATCATCGTCAGATCCAGATTCGAATAATCGCGATCGAAACACGCTGCAGCTTCCCAAAGATTTGGGTCAATATGGATTGGGTTTCCATACCAAGACCGCTTTGACCACTGTCCAAAGGCTTGTCAGTGTTTTAAGTAAGGTCGCGGATAATGCGAGCCGCGGTCATGTGGCGAGACAAGTGGTCACCGGGCTGGGAGAACTGCTGCAACGGTTCTCTCCGGGACGAGAAGTTGATACCTATGTATACTCCCAGCATCGCGGCGCAACCACCAACAAGGATCCTTCTTCTGCGCATTTGCCGATGATGAGGCCGATGAAACGTCCTATGCCTGTGTCAGGGAGCGGGGGAGAAAGTGACTCGACAACCTGCCAGAGGGCTGAGGCTGGTAGCGGACCCAGCCTTCAATCGCAACTCGGGTTACCAGAAAGCCAAAGCGTAAACGGTCAAGGCTTGATGGAAGTCGACGTCTTGGCTCTGCAAGACCCCTTTGATCTCACGGGCGACCTGGACTGGCGCTTTGACGATGCTTTTCTTTGGGGACTTGACGCGATTGACTTTCAGTCATAGCAACCGAATACAGTTCCGGGAAGGAAAAGAATTACAGTGGTCATTTAGGATTGATTGAATTCTCAACTTCCGCAACGTCTTATCATCCTTTCAGTGTGTTCCATTTCTAGAAACGCAAAATCTGCACTGCTGTCTGCGCTCGTTTGAGTTTTAATGGGCGATGACAAGTGGCTGAGCTACAAAACTTTCATAGTTTTCTTGGGGACAAAGGTCACTATATACAGAGATGTCCAATCCGTGAGTTCCGATGCGGGACAACCGTGAGGGCGGTGGAATCAGCGTGGTTATTGTGTCCAGGCTATTCCATGTGTCAGTGATTCTCACCCATCTCGCGTTTTGCCTCCTCCTCCCGGCGCGCTCTCAGCTCCTTGGCCATAACTTCAGCGTGATCCACTCTTTGGATAGGGTACTTCTTGAAGAAGTATGCAAACACCACCGTACACACGAACAGAACACCAAGCCAGCTCGTCGTTGTGGCAAAACCAGGAATGTACCTGGGCGCATCCTTATCTGGCCACAGCCACGACGAGTAGATGGACGATGCGTTGCCAATCGCATTGATCAGAGCAATGGCAATGGCACGCTTGGCGGCTGGCTGTGGGATAACGTCGGACACCCACGTTTTGACCAGTGGAGAGCAGCCGTAGATGGTGCCAAAGGCGAAGATGGTGAGGACGTACTGCGCCATTTTGTTTCTCGTGGTGGTCACTGCGATGAAGAGGACGCAGCCAATGCCGGAGAGCGCGCAGATGAATTGCCATTTGGCTTTGTATCTGTCTGCTAGCCAGCAGCATAAGACGACGTATACCAGGGCAGCCATGTATGCGGGGATCGTGTGGTCTGGTCAAAGAATGCCCAGTGAGACGCGAAGTCCGGCTCAGGGTGCTGAGCGCAGTACTTACATTGACCAACGGGCCCGGTCCAGCCAAAGCTTCCAACCAGCGTTGGGATAAAATACTGCATGGTTTGAGAACCAGTGACAAGTACAAAGAGCAAACATTGACTCCACACTCTCCAGTCACTGACCGTCATTTTGAACGCGGTCCAGTGGGAGATTTGTGTATCGCCGCGGCCCTGTGTGAGCGCGATACCGTCGACAGCTAATCTATTGCAGGCTAAAATGCTCTCCTCCTCATCGAGGAATCGCTTGCTGGTCGATGGATAGTCGGGCATGAAAAAAAAGATGATGATCGACGCGACAATTGATGCAAGACCTTCTAGGATCTACAAAAATGCAGGCAGTTAGTCGACTTTTTTTTATTCCTCCGCCAGAGGCATGCATTGAGGGAAATAAATTGAGGAGCTTACAAAAAGCCATCTCCAACCTGGAACGCCACCAACATCCTCCATATGATCCGTAATGACACCCGCAAGGAGGCCCGACACTGCCCCGGCAATGGGCACCGAAGTGTAAAGGAAAGCATATCTCGTCGCCAGCTCATATCGTCTATACCAGGATGAGAGGAAAAAGGCACATCCTGGCGCGAAACCGGCCTGCAAAGCTATCATCAGAACAAGTCCCTTTCGTCACCATGTTTCCCCTTCAAGATCGATAAGCAGGAGTCTGAGGCACACACACCTCAGCAAAACCCAGGAGAAATCGCAAGCCCGCCAACTGAGACCAGCTCTGCACTGATCCCATAAGCGTTGCAAAAGTGCCCCAGACAAGGCCCAATCCCGGAAGAAAGACGCTCGGTCTGACCCGGGTGAGAATCATATTCGCGGGGACCTCGAAGACGAGGTATGAGATGAAGAAAACGAGCACAATGATGGAGTATTGAGAGGACGTCAGGCCGAATTCGTCCTCCAAACCCCCTGTTTTGGCATTGCTGATTTCTCAATCTGTCAATAGGCACGGTGCCTTGCTGGATCCGTGGCTAGGACTTACCCGATATTGGCCCGATCCAGATAACCCAGCAGATAGAGCACCCAGGTGCATGGGAGAATGCGCCAGTCCAACTTGCGCACCAGTTTCTTCTCCTCCACTGTGCCATCGACCCATTGAGCCGCAATCTGCTGGGCCTCAGCAACGCCTAGAGCGGCGGCATCCTTGTCACTGTTATCGTTATCGCTGAAATTGACAGACGAGGCAGTAGCACGCTCCACATGATGAACAGGGGGGCCAGCTTGTTTTTCTGCGGAGGCAGTCATTGTACTATCTCGGTATACCTAGTAGACACTCGGTTTCGTCTGTCTAGGATCAATTCAAAGGGTAAGACCGGTGGTTGAGAATGTGCGTTGCCCACGTAGTTGAATAGTATTGAAGACGAAGAAGACGAGGCTGGAGCATATCAAGACAACAATCTTTCTTCGGTCTCGGTCCCCATCTCGATGCTCAGACCTAGGCGTATTAGTTCTTATAAAGTCCTATTCATCGCGACGAATCCCGCTTCCTGTCAACCATACCTTGGTGAGGTCCGCAAGCAGACTCGGAGAATTGATAGCTCAGCAGTATATTTCCCCACGGGGATGTCAAGAGAAGTGTGGGGGAGCAGACTACCCAGGGTAGATGATCACGGCGAAATCGCCGTGCCAGACATCCCAGGGCCATCCAACAGGGACCATGTCGGCAAAACTTCCGTGTTTCCTCAAGGGAAGCATGGATTGAAACTTGCCAGGGCGGTATGCCTTTCCTTTTTTTTTCTTTTTCTTCGTCATGTCGGTGAACGTGCCGTGGGGTCACATCGGCATTGTGGAGGTCGTGAGAGATGGCATCTCACTCCTGATACCCAGATCGGGCAAAGCTGTTTCTGGCCAAGCAATGACGACGTCTGCGAGCCCAATGTGGACAATCATTCTTGTCTCATTAAGCTTATAAATTGAACCCGAACTGGACAAGCCTGAGATACAAGCTTCCCTGTATCAACCGGCGCTTCGTTCTCTTTCGATCCTTTTTTTTTTTGCTCCATCCAGAGTACTACATTGTTATAGTTTTCTTGCAGCTCTAGGTACATACTACTACCTTCTAGTATCAGGATGACAACAGCCACTGTACGATCTCAACATTCAGTTCCACGACGGCCCCGTATCGCTCTGACACTGGGTGATCCATCGGGCGTCGGTCCAGAGGTGGCAGCCAAGATCCTCAGCAACCCGGCAAACCGTCAACGAGCCGACATCATCCTCCTCGCAGACCATTCCGAGCTTCAGTCCGCAATCAACGATGCCGGGGGCGTGCACGTTGCCGTGTCTGGTGGCGGCCCTGGTCCTCATGGCATCCAGGTCCTGGACGACAACACCGCCTCTCAATATCCATTCACACGAGGCACGGTCTCCAAATCCAGCGGCGCACGTTGCATTCACCAACTGAAGAGAGCGCTGCGGCTAGCACGGGCGGGCGAGATCGACGCCATCCTCTTTGCGCCACTGAACAAGAGCTCGCTGAAGCTGGCAGGCATGACGGATGAGGACGAGCTGCGCTGGTTTGCGAAACAACTGAACTTCACCGGAACGACCACCGAAATCAACATCGCGGGCCCGCTGTGGACGGGCAGAGTGACGAGCCACATCGGACTGGAGCAGGTTGCGCAGCGGATCACGAAGGAATCCGTCCTCCAAGCCATCGAACTGGTGAACAGGCTAAGGTGGGAGTCCGGCATCGACTCTCCGCGCATCGGGGTCTGCGCGTTGAACCCCCACAACGGCGAGAACGGCGCCTTTGGACGTCAGGAGATCGAGCACATCCGTCCTGCGGTCGAGGCTGCGCGGAGCAAAGGCATCGATGCCCAGGGCCCGTTCCCGAGCGACACCATCTTCCTCCGGCGGAAGGACTTTGACGCCATCGTCACGATGTACCACGACCAAGGTCAGATTGCGATGAAACTGCTCTCATTCGAAGGTGGGGTGACTGTTCTCGGTGGCCTTCCTATCCCTATTGCGACGCCGGCGCATGGTACAGCATTTGATATCGTCGGGAAGAACGTTGCGGCCGTAGCTAGCACGCAAAATGCGTTTGATCTGGCGGTCTCCATGGTAGAGAGGAGAATCTCCAAGCAGAGTCCATCCGCGGAGTCGAGTTTTCCAGCAGCGAAGCTATAGCCGCGGATGAAGAGAATGGTCCACTATCTTATGAGCACGTTCATATGTGGTCGATTGCATATATTACAATAGACGAACATTGTTTCTATGGAAATGGAAAAGATACATAAGTCCAGCTCTACAGTTGAGTGCGGCATGAGAGCGCAGGAGGCGGAAGCAGGAAAAGAACCTCATTGAGGTCCTTGTAGTCTTCCATCAGGCAACCAGGGATAACTCAACCTGTTAGGTAGTATTCTCGGATAACCCTTTGGTCAGCGAGCTTCCGCATGGGAAAACGTCGCCCTGCAGACTGACCAAACTCGGATCAGAGAATTAGCAAATAGAAAATATTCAGCGTTTCAGACCACCAAAGATCACTTTACGCAGTCAGCCTCTGGGGGATTGCGCACTGTTGACGGAGCACAACGACTGAAATCGAGCTTCCACAGCTTGTTCCAAGTTGTGAGAACCCCATCATCCACAGCATGTCTGTTCCTAGTACGAGGCTACTATTAGTATCATCAGCGTTCGCTGACATCTCCAAGGTGGTAGAAAGGTGGCTGAGGCATTTTACTCAGGGAGCATGGCTTTGACTTGCCCTGAAGCTCCCCTGAAGCATAGTACTACAGTACTAAGCCTTGATCGTACTGTACCATGCTTGAATAGTAGTATCTGTGCTTCGTCGTCGAGTTTCCGTCAGGAATGTGCTCCGGCAGCTCTTCATGCCAATATCCATCTTGCCGTGAAGAAAGCGTGAAGATTTCAGGTGCCAAGCTGTCTCCGCCCCGACTGTTAACTATGTACTACTACTCGTGACATCGTCAAGTGCTTTTTAGCCTGCTTCAAGAAATCATCCGCAGAAACCCCTCCTGCCCTGTCAGTCGTCTCCCCAAATTTGGTGCCATTTCTCGCGGACCGCTCGCTCCCTGAAGCGTTCGCTCTCCTCCACAACCGAAACGCATCCCAAGGCCTGTGATCATGGCTCGCGCGGGGTGCAAAGCCACACAAGTCGAATTATGGCAAAGAAAAAAAAAGGAATCACTCGGAGTGGTTCATGCAACCCCCGGAAGCTACGAGGATGAGGCGAGCCAGCGGGATGCCGGGGCTACTGGACTTGTTCAGGGGTGACCCCGGCAGCGGTACCATCGAGATCAGACGGCGCGGGCGTGAAGCACGAAGCTCAAAGCGCCCAAGGCTTCGAACGTGCAGCATGACTGAGGATTTCATAATCAATCCAGAATCCTTGCCAGGTTGAGAATCCTTGGACTGTTTGTTCATGAATTCCTACGGAATAACTGAACGGCATGACGGGCGCCCCTCGGTTGCGAGTGACGATGAAGCTGCCACGCTTGGTGCTCGATAATACTATGTACCAGCGCGAGTCCGGAAATTATAAGTCGCACCTCAATTCCTTCAAACCTCTGGAAACAAATCCATATTCCTCGAGGCCTTGCAGAGTCGTTCTCGAGCGAGCGGAGACAACCCCAGCCACAACTTCGCCCACCGTCAGCATAGCCATTGCCTACTACTCCTGCTACTGATACTACTTTAACACCATGAAGCAAACACTGACACTAGTGGGAAGCATTCTCCTTGGAGCTCTCCTCAAGGCAGGCAGGGCTGAAATCGCAGGGATCTGCACCAGCTTGACGTATGCAGACGGTAGGTGATCCGCCGTCTCCTTCCAACAAGGGGGACGAGTACGGAGTAGTACATAGGGAGCTGAAGTATCACATCTCAGACTACTAACTAACTGAATACTATGTCACAATAGGCGGGCTGTACTGCCGTGAAAACAATGACGGGATCTGTAAAGGTGACCTAGGCGACTTTCCAGCACAGAGATCGTTTCCCTGGTATGGTGAGGGCTCCCCCGTTTCTCATCACCCATTCTTCCCTTATAGAAAGAAATATATATATATATATATATCAATCCCTCAGTCAATGTACAGAAGAGCTCTGTCGTACACACCTAACGCAGAACGATGCTTGACTCCATTTCCAATGAAACAGTGGAATGGGCAGAAAACGGAAACTTGTATCTCCTCGAACACCTCGAGAGTCGCACGTACATCAAATATACGGACATGCTCTACCTCGACGCGTCTCCGGGCGCATTTGCCCCGCTGCGATTCACCCCAGACAACAGCACTCTGGCACCCGGCGAGACATCGTGGGCATGGTTCAGCGTGTACGGCGGCATTATGTGGACGCCAACGGGGGACCCGCTCGATGGCACTCCCAACAGCGAGGGCAAGGTCAGAGGGCAGGGCTTTGAGTTCGTCGACGTACCTGGGTACCCGGGGCTGAAGCAGGCGTATTGGAACCAGACGCTGTTTGACTTGATGTATGAAGGAAAAGCTTCTGGAAATGGCCTTGCCTTCTGCCATGGAGATTACAGCGCAGTCTTCATTGAAGGAGACCGTCCCTAGACAGCGAAATCTGATGCTTATTCTCCCCCTTTTTTTCCACGAGAACGAGTGATCAGCAAAACGGGGAAAGGGGAGAGAGACGAGATATTTCGATATGAGTAGGAGAACAATGGCCAGTGCGTTAATTTCAAGGTTCTCTCAAATCTCATTATGATCCTCAAGTGATGGGCTATTAAGTCCAGTGGAAGGAGGAACAAACGTAAAGAGTAAGAGCCATGTAGTATCATCCATCGTCTGCCATGCTCACATCATGTCTGAACGTTTCTCGTAAGGGGATACATTCATTTGCGGTCATCTCCATTGATAACATCAATCGTAAGGTCATAGACGTTAATCGACGAGAGAGTCGAGTTATCGTGTTCCTTTCAGCTTCCATAACCTATCATTCGCCTCAAAAGCAGCATGGTCCGTAGGACTGTAATAATGGGAAAAGAATACCAGAGCCGGATAAAAGCCTCCTCGCAGAAGAAAACCTGGCATCAGATAGCAGAGTCCCGATGCGTATCACCATCTCAACGAAAAATCAAAGGTAAAACAGATCGCGAGGTAGAAAAGGATCCTGTACATCTTAGGAGAAAAACAAAAGATAAGAGGGGGAAGAATTGGTTAAAAAATTCCCAAGAATTTCTTCCGGGAGCGATACGCTTCCACGCCATCGTAACCGCTAGATCGCATGGCTTCAGTCGACTGTACTTCTCCTTCTGCGTGCAGCATCGGTGGTGGTACATGAGAGGGAGCCTTGTCAGGCTGCGGCGCATAGTAGCCCACTTTCTCGGGATCTTCCTGTATTTCCACCTGTTGAGCACTGGTAGGACCAGTAGCGACAGCTGCCGCGCGGTCAGGAGCAGGAGAATCTGCAGCAGGCGGCCCACTGATGTCCTGCCGTCCAAGTCTCCACCACCGTTTCTTAGCCAGCGGAACACTCGGCTCAAAGTAACCCTCGAACCACAGTGCGGGGACAAGGACACGGTACGGAGTTGTGATACCGGCCGGGTCCTTAGGGTTGACTTCGCAGTTCAACGTGATATCAAGTCCATGCTCCATGTTAATAAAATGATGCAAATCCTGCCCATCTTTAGCCGCTGCCTTCAGCTCCTTTTCGCTGAGGTCAGTGCGACGTCGAACAAAGTCGCCAGGACGCGGGATTTGGTCGTTGTCTCCTGCTCCAAGCGCTTGTGCAGAATGATTGACTCCAGTTGAGGGTCTTGGAGGATTCAAACTGGTTTGCGTGTTTGATCGTTGCAGCGTGTCAAAGCTCATTCGCCTCTTTGAGTCGCCACGGCGTAGGCTGGGCCATCGCGAAGGAGGCGGGCCACGCTGTGAGGAACGACGTGCGAGTGGGAATGATGCCTTGTCACCTCGGGAGAGCGACAGTCTCCTAATTAGACTGCCGGAACGAGAAGGAGGTGGAGACGCCTGTATGCTGGTCTCAGACGGTGTCCGAGGGGGCGTCGATCCTTCATTTCACATAGAAAATCAGCCTGGGTCCACCTCGTGCAGAATATTCAACTTACCTGGCTTATATTCCCGGATAGAGCACCAGTTCCTCCGTGGCATAAGTCGCTTATTACTCCTCGGTTTGCCGTCCACGTCCTGAGTGAATATAGGACGCAAGTCCTCAACCGTGTTCAAATCAAAGATATGTGTTCTCGATCCTCGATTGAGAAGATTGCTTGCCATCTCCGAGATTGGCTGGTTGACAATCGCGGACGATATCAGGTTGGGCATGTATCGATAATCCTTATCTCTGGAAATCTGCAGCTTGGGGTTGGAATAAAATTGTCCAACCGCGGCCAAATGAGCACCGCCTCTGCAAAACGCAACCATTAGAACGCCGGCGCTCGAAAATAGCAGCAAAGAGTCATGAAAATACAGCGTCACTCACCCCAATATAGTGATCCGAACAGATTTCTCTGCTGCAAGCTCCTGAAGATCCTCAACAAGCCATCTCCTCTCTTCTTTGTGAATTTTTGCTGTCCATTGGTCGTCCGGGTGTCCGATTCCATCATCGCGATCTCCAAAGCCACCAAACAAGCCAGCTCTCCCAAGAGCGCGAACTGGTTCCAACGCTTTGCTCGTCAAAACGTTCTGAAGCCATGCCTGCCAGTAGGATTAGCGTTTTACTCCGAAAGGGGTGGGGATGCTGAGCATACAGCGCGCGGAGATGCGATGGGCTCTGCCAGAACAACTAGAAGATGTTTAGTCTCTCCCCTCTGAATTTCTTGGTAGCAGCGATCCCAGATGTGATCGTAAGTGTCGTCGCCGATGATAGAGTCCCGCTGCAATGGGGGGTCAGTACAGGTATTGAGATCGGAGAGGGAATCCTTGTAGATCCAGTACGTACCGTCCTTTCGGTCCGACAATCTATCGCCAGCAAGGCCATCTTTCTCCCAAGTTTCATGAAGATATTCCTGCTCCGTTGCTGGATGTAAGGGCCCGGCCCTAGCCCCAGTAGCCAACTTGGCTCATCTACATCGGTTTCCTCAACCACGGTCTGATGCTGGAAAAGTAGATAGTACTTGAACGCAATGTTTCCTAACCCGGAAAACACAGGCGACCGCATAAATTCCTCGGAGTAGGAGCCAAATCCGGTCAGGATATCATTGCCATCCCACATGTTTACCATCGGTATCTGCGAATTTGCCATACTGAAAAGTCCCTGGGAGAACCATTTACAGTAGTGTTCCAAGTAAAATGACTCCAGTTCGGCTTTGATATCCAGGTTGAGTGGATGTTCGAACTGTTCATACCTGTTGCGCATATCGAGCCATTCTTGAAAATGTGTCGTTTCAAATGAAACAGCTTCGCTGTATATCTGCCCACCGCCTCCAATCATGACATGGAACGGCTGCGTCTGGTGAACGTTGAGGACGTCTCTCCACATCGGATCGGGTCCGCTGCACTTGTTAGTGTCGACGGAAGCAGCGAATCCATTTCCACTGTAAAACATCACATTCATCGACTGACCCTTGGCCGGAACCCAAAAGCCGACCGCAGAGCCCCGATTGATGCGGTAGGCTAAACGTTGCTGGGTGTCGCACAGTTCAATTTCGATGCTGAATCGCCAAAACGTGACATCCCTTGCCGGATCGGCATACAATCGTATCCCCTCAACTTCTTTATACTTGCCAACCGATTCTCCGTTCTCCGCTTGGAGTCTCGCGTCAGGAGGTTGAGAGACTTGGCTGTTTGGGCCGTAATCCAGAGGACTGGGAGACAGTTCGTAAAGACCCTCTTCGGTCTCGACAAATGAAAGGTCTAGCTCCTCTTCAATGTGATCAACTGGCTTGACAAAAAGGAGTTTACCATTCCTGCCCATTTTGGCAACGCCAGCAATGGGATCAACATATTCCGGGGCGAGCCCGTCACCCGTACTCTCAATCACAGCTGGTGGCGGGGGCAACAGGTCCATGGGTTGCGAGAAGAGTCGAAGGACGGGTGGAGTTTCGTAAGAAGACGCAGAATCCTTCGTCACTATCATTATGCTTCCCCTCCAGATTTCCCGTTCAATTGGTCCGCTTCGGGTGTCAATTTTCTCGGTCTTAATTCCTGTAAATCGCAGTAAAGGTCCGCATTTGAGGTATAGCGGAGGCTGGAACCGAGCGTTCTTCTTCAACTTTCCTCTAGGAAGTATATCTTCCTGCTCAATTTTCTGAGCTCGTCTCCTTCGCCTTGAACCGCCGGCCTCCCACCAGGCTTTGTCAACATGAGAATCACGGAGGTCGAAGTCAGTGGCCTGCAACCTGCACACAACTGCATTCTTCCATTCCGAGAGCGGTGGAGGCGTAGGCGGAGGGACAGCAAACGAGACTGTTGCTTGTTTCGTCTTTGTCTTTCCGTTTTCTTTTCGGGCTGAAGTGTCATCCTGAGATTGGCCGTCTACATGAGAGAGGCCCAACCCTATAGCATTTTCTTCAACCTGATTTTGTATGCCACCTGAGGCTTGGTTGTTTGTCGGTGGAGCCTGACTCGCAGCAAGTCGAGCACTGAGTTCTTTGGGCATTGGCTTCTGCAGCTTCTGGCTGTTGCTTCGTCCAACGGATCCAGATCGCGATAGAGAGAATCGGCGCTGTGGGCCAGTGTGCAGGAAGAGAGTGGGTTCTTGCCTCGACGCCTGAATATTGCGGGAGGTGGTATGAGGTTCTTCAACAGGAATGTTCTGTAAATTAACTGCTGAGTGAGGCGGTGACTTTGGCAACGCACTGGGTAACAGTGTTTGCTGGTTCCTGGGCGCATTGCCAGCGGGTTCGACGGTGTATTCGTGATCCCGCGGTTCCACAGCTTGCCTATGAGATTTTTCCCTCAGAGTATAAGATCTCTGTGGTAAGCTCACGTCTTCACGACTGAGAATCTCATTCCTTCGGTCACGGCTTCCAACCTCTCCAACGGTCGAGCTAAGCTGGGGATTGCTGTCCAGAAGCTCAGCTCGACGACGGGCCTGAGCTTCCATCAGACGCATCTCGGCCTCTTCCACTCTAGCACGTTTTTCCTCCTTGCTGATGCTATCCAAGGTCACCTTCAATTTCGTCAGTGGGGAGCGCTGTTTTGTCCATCCTGGCTGGCGATATGCATCCCCTCGCGACCTTTGGGAGTTGGATCGTGCCAAAGGACTGACATGGATACTGCTCTGCGAGTGCGAACTGGAATTGGTGTTCTCCAGGGACTGCTGGGTGTTTCGCAGAGTGTTTGGAGCTGAGGACGATGCAGATTCGGTGTCAAGGTAGGGGTATTTTGCATTAGTACTGCGATTGGCGTTGCGACGATCATCAGTGGGAGGTGTAAACCGATCCAGACTTTCAAAATCGCGGGCTAATTGAGGATTGTTCTTTGCGCGTGCGGAAAACGATCGTGGGTTGTCTTCTGTACGGCGGGGCGGCAGCCCGCTGTAAGAGGGTCGGTAGGCGGCGGAGGGACCATCCCGCGTGGCAGTCGATGTAACTAGAAGCTCATTCTCATGAAAGTATGCAGTCTCTGGAAGCTTTCCATTTGTTGAGCTACTGACGGAGAATTGAGCGTGTGGTGCTGAAACCGATCGCGAAGCTGCTGGTGGTATTTGTGAAGATGACGTCGTCGCCATCTTGGGATGGAAAAGACGAAGCCCGCAATGGAGCTAGTTGAGTTCAGCAGGTCGGAACGAGGCAAAACAAGTAGAGGCTTTTATCTCTGAAGACTTAGGAGAGATATGTACTAACCAAGCTTCAAATCAGTGGAAGTTGGCAGTGCGAAGGGACGTCGAGCTGGTGTTTTTGAGCGCCCAACCGTTGAGGCGGGTGGATGCAGGACACGATCGGGAAGATCCTCTCGGAGCCGCGAGGACGAGAAGAGAGAGATGATTGAGAAATGTCGGTGATGACCTTGCAGTAGCTTTGGCGCCAATGACGATGACAGGCTCACTTGCACTGGCACATTTGATTTGCAAAGTCAGTCAACCCTCAGCAAGTAGCGAGGCATTGCAACAGAACTACACTGCCACCATAGATAGACAGTGAGTCGGAGCTGTGGAATTTGACGATGAAGTGAAAGAAAGAAAAAACCAGAACTGCACAGGAAACCCTGACAGAGGAACACTCTGCCTGGAGCATGACATGACACTCCCTGGCCCCTGTGTTGGGCGACCAGAACATCCCTCCATCTCCAATGTCTTTTTTTCCTTCGGTGGCTGGGGAGCTGTCAACAACAGCCTCGCACACACCGTCCAGGTGGCACATCAGTAGCCAACGGAGAGGTCACCCCCAGCGTCAATTGCATGGCAACATCTCAGAGGAATACTTTTGCAGCAAATATTTTCTCTGTGGAGCGCTACTTCACTGGTGTATTGCGGGCGCTCGGCAAAAGGATGCACTTCGGTTGTTGTTTCAACTGTTTGAGACGGCGACGGTTCCATAGATACGCAATAATGACGGGTATCCACGCTCCTAACCCGGGAAATTTCAATTGCATAGTACTATAGAGTGACAACTACTCGAAATTATACGTACACGTTTAGCGGGCTCTACACTTGATATATTATATGCTTTTCTACCTCATTTACGACTGTGAGAGGACACAGTACCTGCGGTGCCTGCCTGTGTCAGACTCAGGGCCAAGGAGCGTTGGCGACCCTTCTCCAGTGAAATGACATGATTACTTCTACAGGACTTGAGATCCGACTCGACGCCTGGCTCGAACCGGATGAGCAAGCGTCTGTGTAATTAGACACACGATGTTTTGTGCATTCAATGTTCGAGCAGCCATATCCTATATCATACCTGCAAGTCCTCATGACTCCTATCGTGGTACAACGGAACCGGAACGAGCTGTCGCGATAAATAGTAAGCGTTTGTTGCTCATCCCACGCAGCTGTAATCGACACGCGTCAGGTAAAACTTGCAGCAAGGTCATACGTCATTCAAGGTGACAGAACCGTTTCCTCCATACGCAACTCGAAAACTGAGGATAATCACCGAATCGCAATGGCTCCGAAGAGTCCAACTGCACCTCGACATACACAACACAGTCCATTCAGGCTCAGGATAATGCCATTGTTTCAAACGGTGTGCGGAGTCCGGACCTTCGTTCCACAACTTTGAGCTGTCAATAGCTTTGTGGCATGCGTCTGTTTCAGAGTGTAACCCCTTCTCCCAAGCACGGATGGAATCGGAGCGGTTCAAATTCATATTTTTGTGCGGTGTTCAGAAGAAACACCACTTCAAGCTGCCTCACTTTTGCTCCACAAGCACATACTATCAAAAATTCTCGTAAAAAAAAATGAGTGAGTTATATGAACCCAAAAGATCTTGGAAGACCCCATGCTTTCCCTTGTATCCGCTCGCTGGAGTCAGGGCCACGAGCATTTTGTAAATACCTACTCGTATAATTTTCCATCCGGATAAGAATTTCTCGTCCCTTGATTCCTTTAACTAGTTTCCACGAGCATCGCAAGCGCGGCTAAACTGTACCATGTCAAAACGTCGGTTGCTTCAACGGCGTAAGAACATTGAACTGGGGAATTAAAGGAAAAAAAGAAAGATCTCCCGCTTGAGCTCCGTGGCTCAATTTCTGCTTTTGAATGCAATAAAGTAGACCAAATCCACGTCTTATAAGGTCGGCATGTTGGACAACCCCCATCACGTTCCCACAGATGGTGAGGGCTTGCGGCTGAAGATCAGAGGGAGGAGCCCCGAAAAACTCAAAAGTTTCAGACGGTATTGCCCACAGAATTCTCGCCTTGATAAAGGTTCTTTTTCCCCAATAGCTGTGTTGGACATGGTAAATAGCAGTGTGTGGGTGTTGACATTCCTCCTGGGGGTAAAACATTGGTAAAAGAGCACTTGGCTGTCTTGGTTGACATTGCCCGCAGGAATTTCCATCAAACAATCTGTCCAGTTCGTTTAGGGAAGGGACTGTAAAAGTAACAAAACCGTCCCTTTCTGAAAGAACTGTCAACAATTGAAGGACAACTACAGAGTACTACTAACTTCAGCGGGATCATCAAATTCTCATCGCAAATTGATTATGAGCGGTCGGCGGCCGTTAATTGCCATGCACGTGACTGTAGGCTCGGGGTAGACCTAAAAGAGCCAAGCGGCGAACAAGCGCATTAGAAGGCCAGATTGGCAGTCAGAAAATAGTACCATTAAGATGCACTACCGACTGCGGTGATTCCTTTACACTTGCGTGTTATTTTTCTCTTCACATAGTTCATTCCTGGGTTGACTCTGTGGATCTCTCCCTCGAGCATATATGCGGATTGTAATTAATTCTCTCACGGGTTTGAATCTCGAGCGCTGAATTGCGGTTTGCTCCGTTCGCCGTCGATACCCCCTCAAAACCCCCTTTGTCGGAAAGAGATTACAGAATCCCGCTGCATACGTGCCCGCGTGGATGGTTCATGGCAATCGGAGACACTGGCCCGCCACCTGTCTTGACTTCTGTTTGATGCGGAGGTGATCAATGCGTGGAAGGGGTCTCTGAAAGCCTCAAAAAACACGATCACTCCCCAGCATGAGGCTTTCGATTCTTTCGGGCCTGGTCGCTCTACTGATCAGCTCAGCTTCTGCAAGCCTATATCCTCGCGATCACGACACATACGATTACTTCGCCGTCCACCTCCACCCTTCCGTCTCCCCTTCGCAAGCCGCACAGTTACTGGGAGCGCGTCATGAAGGCCAGATAGGAGAGCTTGAGGACCATCATACTTTCTCGGTTCCGAAAGAACGGAGCAATGAAGTGGAGCTGATTCTCAGGGATTCGCGGGAATTTCAACGAAGGCGGAAACGCGATGGTGGGACACATCTGGATCCTCGGAATGAGGCTGGTTCCTTAGCCGGGATCCTGTGGTCTGAAAAATTGACGCTGCGAAGGCGTCTGCAAAAGAGGATTCCACCGCCATCGCCAGAATGGCTCGAAATGCGAGCCCCCAAGGGCAGGACCGCAGACCCGCAGGCAAAGGAGCAACTAGAGAATATCGCTACGGCCCTGTCGATAAAGGATCCGATCTTCGCAGACCAGTGGCATCTCTTCAATACATACGAAGTAGGACACGATCTCAATGTGACAGGTGTCTGGCTAGAGGGTATCACAGGGAAAGGGGTAATCTCTGCAATCGTGGATGATGGTTTGGACATGTACAGCGACGATCTCAAAGACAACTACTTTGCGGAGGGATCGTATGATTTCAACGACAAGGGTCACGAGCCGCGACCACGTCTGAGTGACGATAAACATGGCACCCGCTGTGCGGGTGAGATTGGTGCGGTTCGCAATGATGTGTGTGGTGTTGGCGTTGCCTACAACAGCAAAGTTGCTGGCATTCGCATCCTCTCCAAACCAGTCAGCGACGAAGATGAAGCCGCAGCTATCAATTACGGATTTCAAAAGAACGACATTTACTCCTGTTCTTGGGGGCCAGTCGACGATGGTCAACACATGGACGCACCGGGAATTCTGATCCAACGGGCCATGGTCAACGGCGTCCAAAAGGGAAGAGGCGGTCGGGGCTCCATCTTCGTCTTCGCGGCGGGAAACGGTGCCATGAATGGTGATAATTGCAATTTTGATGGATACACTAATAGCATCTACAGTATAACTGTTGGGGCCATCGACCGCCATGACAACCACCCTTTCTATTCGGAATCCTGCTCTGCGCAACTGGTAGTTACCTACAGCAGCGGAGACGGTGCTTCCATCCACACGACAGATGTTGGACGGGACAAGTGCTCTACCAGGCATGGCGGCACGTCAGCCGCTGGTCCTCTCGTAGTTGGGGTTGTCGCCCTGGCGCTCAGTGTCCGTCCGGAGCTCACCTGGCGAGATGTCCAGCATATCATGGTCCGGACTGCCGTTCCTATCCACGAGGATAACGGCAGTTGGCAGCAGACAGCTGTTGGCAAACCGTTCAGTCACGATTTTGGCTTTGGAAAGGTTGACGCATATGCCGTTGTTCAACTGGCAAAGGAGTGGGAGCTTGTCAAGCCCCAGGCATGGCTTCACTCACCCTGGATGTTGGTTCACAAGCCAGTTCCACAGGGCGACATGGGACTGGCCAGCTCCTTTGAGGTGACGGAAGAGATGCTGAAAAAGAATAACCTCGAGATCGTCGAACACGTAACCGTGACAATGAATGCCAATCATACTCGTCGAGGTGACTTGAGTGTAGAGTTGCGAAGTCCCGCGGGCGTGGTGAGTTATCTCAGTGTTCCTCGGAAGGCTGATGTTGATAACCACGGCTATGTCGACTGGACGTTCATGTCGGTTGCTCACTGGTAAGTGACAAAACTATTTCGCGCTTTCCTGCCTGATATGCTGACCTAATCTTTCCAATAGGGGTGAATCGGGGGTTGGAACTTGGACCGTCATCGTCAAAGATACCGTCGTCAACGAATTTGAAGGCACCTTCGTCGATTGGCAACTCACACTCTGGGGCGAATCGATCGACCCGGATGTCCAGGGGCTTCACCCACTTCCGGACGTCCACGATCACGACCATGAGACCGAACTCGCTACAATGATCGCCACGACTACTGTTCCTGTGGCCACGCAAGCTGCGTCTCCCACCACGATCTCGACAAACCCCACCGATCACATTGACCGGCCCGTCAACTCCAAACCCACTCCCACCACCGAATCTGCATCACCCTCAGCCACAACCGGAGATTCTGCCTCTCAGTCCACAGCTGGCTTCTCCGATAACTTCCTCCCGTCACCATTCCCCACCTTTGGTGTCTCGAAATCCACCCAAATCTGGATTTACGGCTCCTTTGCACTAATCCTTGTCTTCTGCGCTGCACTGGGCATCTACTTCTTGGTTCAACGCCGGAAGCGTCTCCGCAACAACCCTCGAGACGACTATGAGTTTGAGATGGTTGCTGCTGACGATGAGACTGGATTGCTTGGAGGTGGGCGTGGCGCCGGTGGTGCTGGAGGGCGAGGAGCGCAGCGACGACGTGGCGGAGAGTTATATGATGCGTTTGCAGGTGACAGTGACGACGAGGAAGATGGGATCCTGAGTGACAGTGAGCACGGTGTCGAGAGCGATTCAGAGGACGGGGAGTCGTATCATGATGATGAACCGTCTGAACATGGTCTGGGCGGTGGTGATCGCCCGTCGGCTAACACCTCGGCAGGCTGAGAAGTTGAGGCGTTTTTCTTCTGAAGAGCGGTGTTCTATTTTTAGTCTTGCTGTTTGTGTCCATTTCGGTCAGTTTCATACATAGAATTTGGGTCTATATACTGTCTGATTCAAGGTGTTCGTTGAATGGCAATACCCCTCGTTTTGGGCTACAGCGTTGGGTGTCTTGCGGCCAGCAACATTCTAGCGAAGTTCTCTAAACTGGGACTTGATAATCTACACGAATAGACGGATGTCATTTTCCTACGGCCGGTGCAGCCGAGAGATTTCATGTACCTGCATACAGAATTCTGCGTTGTATTACCGGGTCCAGGATCACGCAATAATGAGCATCATCCGATACCCAACAGCAGATGTCTGGAAGTTTTTCCGCTGATTTTGATTGTTTCCCCCCCTCCCCTCCCAAAATGTGACACAGCCATATCACCCCTACAACATGTATGTAGGTGATCGAGGACAAAGACCCTTTTCAATATGGACAGAAAAGGGCAATTCCAATGCCAGTCTGATGGAGCGACCTGCCGAAATCCAGCAGAACGACCGGAAGAACGACCGAAGCGGGTGCCTTCTAGAAAGCTCGAAGCTGACATCATTCTTCAGGGGTTGAAACACAGAAAGGTATCTGTCTTGGCTTTGCATTTTCGCAATTTTTTTGAATTTCGGTGCTTGCGAATGTACTGGGAGTACTATTGTACATAGTATGTACTTGAAATCTCCTTCTCGTGGAGTGAGTATATGCATACACAGTCAAACCAGTGACGCAAAGTGGCCAATGCGAATCTCTCGACGGTGAAAAGATGGCGACGTGGGAATCTCCCGAGTGCTGACAACACATGCATAGGGTGATAGGATATGAAGAAACCACGAGGTAAGAAGGGCGCAGGTCATTGTCCTCGAACTTCGACTACGTAGCGCCAGTACCTTGGTCCATGTGCCTGTGAACAGCCAGAAAGTAAACAAAAAAAATAGAAGAGATAATTAAATGACTCACCAAAGAGGATCGGAGACAGGAACATGTCAGTTGACCACCGAGACGGAAAGGGCCAAATTGACTGGCACTGGACCACTTCGTTCCATCTCCCTTCCCCGGGGACTGGCCATTCCTCACATTTTGCAAACGCAAGAACCTTCCAAGGTTCAACCATTATTTTTAGCCGCGACTAGACGCTCAAGTGATGGTCACGTTGATTGCAAATCAGGTGACGCAACGCCCATCGCCTGTTCTGGTTCTGCCACTAGACCCAGACAGGTTAGACCCAGAGCCCAGTCGTATCGCCGTGATTGGCTTGCTCGTGCCGCCCCCCTGCCCCACCGATCATGTGGTGCCGGTCCCTGCTGCCAAGAAGCGCGAGTAACCGTCCCCCTTGGCTCTTTTCTGGGGAAGAAAGGAGGAAAGGCAGCACCCGCCGCCAATGCAGTGAATCCAGCATCAGGAGACACCAGGCGGAGGGGAGAACGAGGGTCACTGAGGGTCTGAGCAGTTGCAACTGCCCGGTGTCGAGTCATCTGCCCTGCTGACCTGCGAAGATGGGTCTGATGGGATCGAGGCACTGATGATGCTGGTTTGCTCCGTGCGACGCGTTGGGTTGATGCAAGGTCCGTTTCTGTTACGTACAAAGTGATGCCATCGTGGCGGGGAGGAGGGTGCTGGATGGATCCATGGCCCAGTGATGCTCTGGGGTCTGGGACCTTGCGGTGCATTCTCCTGTAACTTAGCTCCATCACAGGGAAAACAACCTCTTCTGTTGGGGAATACTATTTAAGGCCGCTTCGCTGCTGCTGCTCTCCTTCTCATGAGGTTCTTTTTCTAACTTCCACTTCCACGAGGTTTTCTTTGAGTCTATCTAGTACGACATATCTGAGAACCCAAGCCTGTGGTGATCTACATACTATCTATCAGTTATAGCTTCTCACAGCTTTCCTCCTGTCTCCTACCTATCTGCTCCAGAGGTCCTCGTACCGTCTTAAGCTATCCTCAGCGGTTCTCCTGAGACCTGATTCTCCAGACACAACCACAATGGCGATAGTAGACAACGCCAAACTCGCCACGCGCGTCTCGACAAGCTCCGTTCCCTCAGCATTTACTCTCTCCACAGCAGCGTCGCAACCGCAACCTTCACCCTTTCCCGTCATGCTCCGCCTCTCTCCTACTTGCTCCACGCCCATCTTCCTCGACTCGACAACCACGTACCAGAGTCTGCTCCAACAAATCCAGAACGAGGTCTACAACCGTGCTCCGCAGTTTGCTTCAGGCTTCGAGTTCGACGGTCTCTACGTCGAGTGGGATCAGATCACGCCTGGCTTCCCCTGTAGTACCAGGGTCGATGAACACAATCTGGCTGCCACGATATCTCTACTGAGAGCGCGACAAGGGAGAGATGTCCTCTGTCTGAAGGCGAGAGTGACAAAGGCTGGTGTCCCAATGAAGCTCGTCGTTTGATGATTTGTTCGGGCCCGTTGGCAAACGAATTTCCGCATTTCATTTTTTTTTTTTTTTCAATTTTTTGGCGTAAACACGGGGGGGAAAATTACGCCATTACACACTACCTTTTTTTTAATCATTCTTTGCACGACGTGGATACGTGTGCCGGTTGTTCGAGTCGACGCTGGCAGGCATGCCGAATGGGCGGGTGGGCGCATGGGATGGATCTTGATTGAAAACAAGCCTCGTGAGAGGGGCCATGATTTAGCTATCCAAGCCATCGTTTTGTTCCTAGTGTTTGGGATTATTATCGGGAATAAGCGCATAATGGAAAAATCACAAACTCTGATGACGATTTTACTTGGCAGTGTCTTTTTTTTGCAGCTCTTGTGATGAGCAAATGAAATATCTACAAAGTCCCCCCAAAAAAATAGTAGAAGTAGGACATAGAGGTCCAAATTGAAATTGCATAGTTGCAGCAATTGAGGGTAGGCTCCTATCCATTGCTGATGTCACATCTGAACACATTGGGCGACTCAGGCCTCTTTTCTTCAAAGGATCCTCAAATGCACTGGATGGAAGAGAAAAGTCGCCCAATCCGACGACGACTTTCCTCCTCATGGTCAAGGATGTACTGTAGTATTCCATGTCACAGCTGCTGGAGAGCTGCAGATGATGAATCACGTGAACGAGTGATCTCTCCAACCTGGTGTGGGCAGACGTCATGGGCAGCTGTCGACCTCTCTTTACTTCCAGGCAATCTACATGAGCATTCTTTCCTTATTGTCACAGTCAGTGATCAACATAAGATACATTGTCACTGGTGATATCCCCTTCAATCTAAGAGTTGTACTTGATCCATCAATCGCTTTGTTCAGCTTGGAGTGGCGACCAAACCTCAACGAACATTAGCCAAGCAGGCAACGGCCAACCAAGTTCGCCGCTGTGTGCTGCCAACACCACAATGGACAATGACTTTGACAGTGTCTCCTGGAAGGATGAGCATGATGATGATGGAGTCGAGCCCGTAGGAGGGATAGCCAGTTCCGACTATCATGGTCTCCATCAAGCGGGGTACGATGTCAATGGGAAGCAGCGGGCAACAGACGGGGAGGAGGAGATACCATCATCGCCGCAGCTCGAGGCTGCAGACACGGTGGGCCCTCTTGATGATGGAGTGCTGGAATGTACAGTGGGGAAGCCGTTGAAAGAGAATGATGGCACAAAGGATGCGTATATATCTTATCTAGTCACTACTCATGTGTGTCCCCCATTGCGCATGCTTCCCGCTCGACGGTTGTCACGATACTGAGAATAGCCTCTTCTAACTTTGCACCATCTCAATAGACTGACTTTAAAACCTTCCAACGGCCCGACTTTTCTGTCCGTCGGCGTTTCACAGATTTCTACTACCTGTACAAAACACTGTTCCGAGACTATCCAGCATGTGCCGTCCCTCCGCTTCCGGACAAACACAAGATGGAATACGTCCGCGGTGACCGATTCGGTCCTGATTTCACCCACCGTCGCGCCTGGTCGTTGCACCGATTTATCAAGCGACTCACACTGCACCCCGTCCTTCGTCGCGCGCCAATCTTCCTCACTTTCCTCGAGTCTCCCGATTGGAATGCCTATATGAAAGCGCATCAGTCACGAACCTCCACAAGCGCAGATGGCGGACCCAGTGGGATCTTCGACAACTTTGCGGATACCTTTGTCAATGCGTTTTCCAAGGTCAACAAGACCGACAAACGGTTTATCGAGGTCCGGGAAAAGACAGACAAGCTGGATGAAGATCTGAATCATGTTGAGAAGATAGTGGCGCGAGTTGCCCGACGAGAGGGCGATCTCGAAACAGATTACAACGAGCTTGCTACGCAATTCCGCAAGCTCGTACCGCTTGAGCCAGAGATTGAGATGCCGCTGCAGGTCTTTGCCGCGTCCGTCGAGGAGACAGCGCGGGGTCTCAAGGCGCTCAAAGAGCACACGGATCAGAACTATCTCGGCAGCCTACGCGACATGGAAGCCTACATCGTGTCCATCAAGACGCTCCTCAAGACGCGAGAGCAGAAACAACTCGACTACGAGGCCCTCGTCGACTACCGCAACAAAGCCAAGGCCGACCGCGACGCCCTCACCAACAATCCGTCCTCATACTACTCCTCGAACCCGCTTACCACCAACCCAGCCACTTTCATCCGGTCCAAAATGGAAGACATGCGCGGTGTCGACCACGAGCAGTCGCGTCGCGAGCGGGTGCGGAAGCTAGAAATGCGCATCGACGAATTGACCCGCGAAGTCGAGAGCGCCAAGACTACGACAGAGATGTTTGACGAGGAAGTTGTTCGCGAAATCGCAGATTTTGAGCGCATCAAAGCGACAGAGTTCCGAGACACGCTGGGCGCGTTAGCGCAGAAGCATATTGAGTTCTATCAGGGGGTACTGGCGACATGGGAGCGGTTTATTGTCGAGATGGAAGGGGAGGGTGAGGCTGAAGAAAGCCAGGCGGCGGGTAAGAGGAGAGAAGAGCATCTTGTCGGTGGAGAGTAGCGGCTCTGTTCCTTTTCTTCTCTGTTGAGACAAGGCCTCCTGTTTCCTAATCCCGACACTGAAATATCTGCTTTGCCTGTTCACCCCTGTTTCTTGTGCATGGGAAGTTGCTCTGGGATACATTGGGTTTTAGTCTTTCGAGAATAATGAAAAGGGGTGTTTCAATTCGATGCTTCCGGATATTACAACTCCACACTATCAACAGGGTGATGGAGCCGCGAATGATGTTGCTGGAGGGCGGGGTTCGTCTTGATGACCTCATCCCGCACGCAGGCTAGTTAACTACCCTAAACCCTAACTCTCATTCGGGACATGTCGTTGGGCCAACCATCCGCAAGCAGACCACCTCATGGAAGCTCAAGCATTCAGAAAGGCAGCGCTGCAATAAGTTAATAGTACTCGCGGAGCAACAACGGCACAATGCGTCCGCTACCACAGTCTTTAGTGCGTCCTTACATCTGCTCATCCTGTCGACAAGACCTGCGAATCTGCTGGAAGAGATTCGCTTCAACCAAGCCTGCGGTCCCCGAGATCTATGACATCGTCTGCGTCGGCGGCGGGCCAGCCGGACTGGCTCTCCTGGCGGCACTGAGTACGTTCACCGACCCGTTAACCCTTCTCAGACTTGGCATTCCACTGACCCCAATTGACCGGCGCAGGATCATCGCCCGTAACCTCGAAGCTCAAAGTCGCCCTTGTCGAAACCCAGGACCTTTCCAAGGCGCGCAGCTGGAGCCTCGATCCGTCGCGGTACTCCAATCGCGTCAGCAGCCTGACGCCTTCGACCGTGTCGTTTCTACGGGACATCGGCGCGTGGCAGCATGTAGACACCTCGCGTGTTCAGCCGTACGAGGAGATGGAAGTGTGGGATGGGACAACGGGGTCGAAGATTTCTTTTGATTGGGCAACGACTGGACTTAGGACGAATAGCAGCAGCAGTAACGGGACAATTGCGACGATGACGGAGAATGCGAACTTGGTGAGAGGGCTGCTGGAGAGGATTTACTCCTTGGGAGAGGAGAATCTGTCCATTTTCTCGAATACCACCGTGGACAAGATTGAAAATGGCGTGGATTATCAGGATGGGCCGGATCTCTCAGCCTGGCCGGTTCTGACGCTGGCTCCTTCTGCTGCCACTGTCAATCCAGGACATTCGTCGACTATACCCGGCAGCATCGCTGCTCGACTGCTCGTCGGTGCAGACGGGATCAATAGCCCTGTCCGCAGGTTCGCGGATATCTATACCGACGGATGGGACTACAATCGGCACGGCGTGGTTGCTTCCCTTGACCTCTCCTCGGATCCCTCATCATCATCATCATCACTACGCCCACGCCGTGTGACAGCCTACCAACGCTTCCTCCCTGACCTCGGTGGTCCAGTTGCCCTTCTCCCGCTCCCAAACAATCATGCAACTCTCGTCTGGTCCACGACCGTTGAAAACGCAACATACCTCAAATCCCTGGCCCCCGAATCCTTCGTGACAATGGTCAACGCCGCCTTCCGCCTCTCCATGGCAGACCTGAAATACATGCTCTCTCTACCCCACCCACCTTCACCGTCCGAAGTCTCCTCCGAACTCTCCTGGCGCCTCCAGCACACTCCTCTCCCTTCACACGTCCCCCCACTCATCTCCGCCGTCCAACCCAACACCATCGCCTCCTTCCCGCTCCGCCACCGGCACGCGTTATCCTACATCTCCCCGCGCGTCGCCCTGATCGGCGACGCTGCACACGTAGTCCACCCGCTCGGCGGGCTGGGGTTGAACCTGGGAATCGGCGACGTGCAGGCGCTGCACCGCGCGATCGAGTACGCGTGCACGCACGGCATGGACGTAGGCGATGTGTTGAGTTTGGAGCGGTATGCCGCAGAGCGATGGGTGACGAATGCGAAGATCGGGGCTGGCTGCGATCTGCTGCATAAGCTGTATAATGTCCCAGGGAATGGGCCGATGGCGTGGGGGAGAAGCATCGGGTTGGATATCGTGGATCGGGTGCCCCTGTTGAAGGGACTGTTTATGAAGATGGCGAGCGGTGCGTAGGCTGGGTACATGCTTGGGTCACGGTAGGTATCTGCGCAGGGTGCCGTTGGAATAGTTATCCAGACTGTACTATGTATAATGTGTTTGTACTATTAATGGACCACTCGTTTCAGTCATAGAGGGGAACGCAGCCTTTTTTTTTTTTTTTTTTT
>FQSS02000674.1:33630-74470 GCA_900128795.2 Malbranchea cinnamomea | reverse complement strand
TTGTTAAGCCTGTTCTGACAAGCCCGGGCTCATAACCTATAAAAGGTAAAAGCTGGCAGCGTGCGGAAGCTTTTGTAGGTAAGCACCGTTTGGCAACAAGNGGCGTATTCAGGCAGTCCAATTTAACGAAAGAATAGCTAAAAACAGCGTTTTCGAAACAACAGACTAAAGAACCATAATCTCTCCCTCTCTCAGGGTTAACTCTACATCCGGGCAGAGGTGAAAAACTCTGCTCAGGCTGCTTGGCATCGCTTGCCTATATAGGCTAGCTTCAACATGATCCTTCCTATCGCCTTTGAAGCAGTGGTGTCTGCATCAATCGGGCACGATGTGTCAGTTGACTGGCTTATTGCTCGAAAAGGAGGATATAGGGGAGCAGAGGGAGCTACCGATAAAGCCTGCACTTGCAATCCTTGTGTCCGGAAATGTAAACGGAGTTTGCGCTCTTCTCCCATCCGTCGCGCAGGTCTCCTGTCATCAAATTAGCCAACTCTGTCTCGGGCTCGAGGTACTTACATTGCTTATCCTTCGGGGTCATTTCACGACATACTGCACTCGAGACTGGTACCCTTCTGTTTCGGGTAAAACTGCCACACGGCGCAGGGCTTGCCATACTTTGGTTGCTTGCACAACATGGCGAAGCAGGCAAAATCTTCTGCACCGACCGTGTCAGCATTGGTGGTAGCAGACGCTGGTGCGCGGGAAAGCGCAAGGGCATCGGTCTCTGAGATCTCGAATGGGCCGTCCCCGCGTCGGGATGCGCTTGGAAGAGGGACATGGCGAAGGACGTTGCGTCGATGGGCTCTGATACTGCGCTGTTTCCCGGTGCTACGTCTGGGGAGAGCATCTTCGGTACGGACCGGGGGTTGACTGTGAGTGCGAGCCCTGGCGAGGCTGCGAGGCTGCGAGGCTGAAGGATGCAATGGCAAGGAGCACGGACTTCATCTCTAACTGAGGTACGTGGATGCTGGCGGCCGGGGGCCCACAAATGAGGTCATGATACCTCTAGTAGTGAAATCATCAAATTTTCTAAAGACCGGTCGTCGTGTGACTTTATAACCCTCACTGTGTAAGGTACTTTACTCTCTCGCTCTCAATATCAGAGATCTGGCTTGATTAATGCTGCCTGCAAGCCCTGCGACATTGCCGTCGCTAATCGCGTATGACCAAAACTCGAAACTCTTAAGCCCTTGCATCTTTGTTTCAGAACTCATCCCTGTTATAAGTGCTTTTCGGGCCAGAAGGTGAAGTGTGCCTCCTTCCTTTCTTCTCTCGAGACTGATGAATAGAGGTGATCTCTCAGACTTGGATGATCGACTTCGAGGTCATTTCTGGGGTCACTTGGACGCATTCCTGACGGCGAACCCACGAGCACTTCTGCAAGGTAACTCCTCTTTTTTGCATTTCAAAGTCTGAGTCTCACCGTGCAGCCAAGGCGGTGGTATGGCAAGCATAAGCAAGATTTCATCTGGCGAGGATATATAGCTGTTGATATGGGTGTTAAACTCCTTATTGTGATATTGAGCCATGGAAGTAGAAATCATGTTGAAGACAGGTCGCTTCAAGGAGTGAGTGCTGTCAAGTCTTACACACAGCAGATACGCAATTGTTGTATTTCAGAATATATAAATTCTTTATATTTGGACACGAAAGTAGGTCAATCATGTGGAAATGAAGTCAGTTCAAGTGCAGAGAAAGTCTGCGTTCTGAGCCCAATGAAGCCATTCACTTCAACAGGCGCTGGCACTGGTAGTAGTAACGACATACTTTTACCAAATCGAGGCCGTACTTCCCGTTCTTCCTTACTCGTTCAAGCTTTTTGATTTATGATCTTCAAAAAGAGGATGCTCGCTCAATTCACGGGCCGACATTCTAGTATTACTTACTACTCCTTGAACAGAGTCAAGGACTGCGTCGCCGGATGCAACGGCAGTGGGGGTAGCGCTCCCCTGTCCCGAGTGAGACGCTCATAAGGAACATATCTTTTGGAAGATGTTCCTGGTTAGACACCAACTTGATGTCTGATACTGTCCTCGGGTGCTTTTCCTTGGACTGAACTCCTTCAAGTCACTTCATCCTATTGAGTGGTGCTGGAACGACGTTCAGTGCCTTGGAACTTTAAATCTCGTAGTAACTAGGTGTGGATTCATATATGCAAATGCCAGAAAGTTTCCACAGTAGATACAAGACAGCAGATTAATGTATTGAGTTCTCAGGGATGGTATGGAAATGCACGGATCGCTGTAACATCGCAACAAAGATCGCAAACGCGGAGCCGAGAATACCATCGGCATTAACAAGTGCACGGGGACCTCTACGTCGCTACAGCTCCTTTTTCTCCTCCGGTTTCGTCTGCGGCACGCATGTCGCCTGTATAATCCCTGCACCGACCTGGACTACCTCCTTCCACCCCTTCTGCCTTGCCCAGAACAGGTCGGCACGAGTGGTTGAATGAAGGCTCAGATTCCGTGCTTCGTCCTCGAGGGACATTCTCGTCACACTTTCGGTTTCTGCCATGGTTGTACCTGCGGTAGTCGTAGTGGTAGTGGCACGCTCTCTCTGCTCGTCTGCAGTGGCAACATCAGAGATACCCTGTTCATCTGCTGATCGTTCGTCCCCGCTCATGCTCTCCAGAAACTTCTTCCGAAACATATACCTCTGCGCCTTGTCTCTTCTTGTGGCGGGCGTCTCAATCCTCTCCATTGCCGCTCGGACGGCCATCCGAACAAGCAGGTACCCGTGCTCCGCGAAAAAGATGGCCAGGAGCAACGTCCAGCCTTTGACGCGAGAGTCTCGGACGCTCCCGTCCTCGTCGATATCCACTCCCACCCCGTCCTCGTTCTTGAACAGGTATACGAGAGCTGTGCTCGTGATGCTGCCCAGCCACGCGAGGAAGCTCATCGAGTCGAGCCAGGGCCCGATAGAGTCTGCACGGAGAGGAGTAGGCCGCTTGCACTCAATGCAGATCTTGACAAAGTCAGATCGAAGCTCGACCCAGTTGTTTAAGAGGAAGAAGAGTGGCACGAGCGACCAGACGGGAGAGAACATGGCGAGATAGCCGAATTGCACGCACATCTCGCGCAGGTCAGCTGTCAGGTCGTAGTCGCTCAGCTGAGCCTCGTTCCGTACACGGTTGAGAAAGGAAGCCTCGCCAGGCGCGTCTTCAAGGAGAGTCGATGTGTCAATACCCGTTTGTTTTGGCGGCGAAGAAGCCCTGCTGTCACCGTTTTTCTTCTCCTCGGACAGTTCCTGGAATTTGTTGAGGACCCTGCGTTTGGCGTACGGCACGATGGTTTCGAGGGCAAAGTCGACAACCTGGCCGGTCACAGCAAAGTAAACGACCTGTTTCTTGAGACGAGAGCGGTTTATGCTAAACTTCGACATGACGGGCTTGGTCCTCTTGTCTGCCGATTGAAACAGACTAACAATCCCATGGAACACGTCGAGGTAAGGAACGATGACATGTGCAAACGGGAGATAGACGAACGCAGTGAGCAAGACGGGGAGATAGGAAGTAACAAAGTTGAGAGCAAAGATCTTCCTCGTGAGTGCAGAGTCATACGCCTCTTGCGTTTCGTAGTTTTCGTAGTCGTTGAGTTGGGTCGCAACGCTTGTTAATACCTTGCTTATTGTTGGCACCAGCAAAGAAAGTAAGACCGTTGGAATAAACGCCTGAGTCTATCAGCTCTGTTCCATATGTGTTCCTGGCATGAAGGAGATTTCACTCACCAGTATTGTCTGGAATGGCCCGTTATAAATCTCGGAAATAAAAATCTCAATCGCAAAGCATGTGGCAATGAGCGTGCCCAATGCGAGGAACGAAACCAGCGCAAATGGGACATGTAGGAGCTGGCGCAGGAGACGCTTGCGTGCGGGAAAGACCGGGACCTTCTCCCCGGTTACAGAGTCGATCACTTCTTTCTCAGGTACAAACTCCTTCCTCTTGGATGAAATCCTTGAAACTCCCTTGACGTTCCATCGCAACCCGAGGTCAATCTCCTGTCTCTTCCAGTACTCGACGAACACCAAGCAGGCCAGAGAGTTAACAATGGAGAACAAAACGGAGAACTGCCCAACCAAAGACCAGCAAATCACTCCCAACGCAGCGGGCACCATCAAGAAACCAAAGTACGCTTGAAGGAAAACGAAATAAAATGCCACCTTTTCTCCCAAGTGGTTGCGGATCTGGTCAAAGTCCTGGTAGCTCAGAAACGTCTTTTGGCTCCAGTCTTTAATCCACTGCTTGTTGCGCTCGTTGTCGTGCAGCGGGAAGATCGACTCGACGTGTTTCCATTCTCCTTGTCGGGGAGTGATCCCTGCTCCTCCCTTGCGTTTTGGCATGGTCATCATCTCATAAACTATGCGGAGATGTTCAGCCGGAGTCGCGGGACCCGTATTGGAGGAGTCGTCTGTCTGTGGCTGTGTCTGACGGATCCCGTAGAGCCAATCCTTCGTTCTGCATATCCCCGGCTCTTAGCCATTCTTCGCACTGGAACAATCATCCCGTGGAAAGGATCATATATATACCTTGATTTGTGAACGGCATTACGAACTTTCTGCTTGGGTGCCTTGACAAAGACAAACAGGGAGGATTCTGATGCCGGACGAATGGCGGTTTCCAGGCCCACGCCACTCAGGGCGTAAATCAGGTCCTTAAGCTGGCGGGATGCCTCCGCTGGTTCTGCGGCCAAACAACAAGTTCAATTAGCTCTGTTGCCATGTAGCCCGCAATATGGCGGGCCTCTGCTGTAGCCATTGCATTCAATCGTCACAATCTGTCCTTACCCGCATCCTTGTAGTTGTACAGCAGCACATACTCGACGCGAAAATTGCGCTCCAGGGCGTTCTTCTCGGTTGGGTTTTGCTCCATTTCCCACGAGAAAGTCTTCCTTGTATGTCCAGCTCCAGTTCCTGCCCGTCTCGCTGGGCACTCTGTAGCACAAGTGGGCGAGTGTGAGCTTGTCCGGTCAGAACGAACAGCTGTAACCCAGCTGGGGAGTCGGACGCCGTTAGGGCTGGGCTAGGGCTGAAGATCGGCATCTCTCGTTACGTCATTGGCTGGTGGACGAAAACAACCAATCACAGTGCAACATATCATCAGATAACTCAAAAGTGCGTCCACGTGGTTCTAAACTTCTTGGCAAATGAGTAATCAAATACCACGTGACTTTTTCGTCTTTCACCTCGATTGCCTCTTGACTACCCAAAAGGGGGTATTTCTCAATCACGGATCACTAAGGCAAGCAGTCCCAGGCCAATCAAGTCATAGCGGTCGTTCGTCATTATGTGCAGTGTCTAGACGTGAAAGATATCAGCACTCAGGTGTACTCAGCCCGAGTTTCTCTTGAAAATCTCGTCAGCAAAGATGGAATTCACTACTCTTCCCCCGCCAACTTCTTCAACGCCTCGTCCCCCTCCACCATCATCTTCAGCCACTCATCCATCGACCGCGCCCCAATGACATCCCGATAGAACTTGATGCTGGGCTCATTCCACTTGAGCACGCTCCACTCGAGCCTCCGTCCTCCGATCCGGCGCACCTCCGCCGCCAGCGCCCGGAACAGCGCGAGCCCGTACCCCTTCCCGCGGTGCGCGGGCTGCACGTACAGGTCCTCGAGGTACACGCCCGGCGCGGAGCGCCAGGTGGAGTAGTTGTAGAAAAAGAGCGCCATGCCAACAGGCTGCGAACCGCCCGGGGGAGTGACGAGGAACGTGTACACGGCGCCGCGCTTGGGCGGGGCATTGGCGAAGGAGAGGGTTTCGCGGAGAGAGGACTCGGTGGCTTCGACTTCGTGGAGGGCGTTTTCGTAGTCGGCAAGTTCCTTGATGAATTGGAGGATTGTGGGAATGTCTGTCGAGGAGAGGAACGCAGGGAGGTTAGTGGGGTGGTGATACGGGTAGAACCAGAGCGCCGACTGCACTGCGGCGTCTTGTGCACTCACCGTCCTCCGCCGCGAGTCGGATGGTAGGTTTGTCGGCCATTGTGCTTTGCTTCGGTAAGCTCTGGCTCAGTATTAGACTGGGTTTTGAGTTCCAGGGAATGAATGTTATAAAAAAATTGAGCCACGTAGGAAAAGGCTTTATATCTTGTTAGGCTTTTTCCGTACCTGCATCGAACCTCGTATGGGCCGGTTGTGGTGGAGCTCCACCAAAACTCCGCAAAGATGATCAAAGGGCGAAGTTCAGACTCGGCGATAGCAGACAAATTTTCTCCTGTGAAGAAACTACGCTAGAACCGTGTAGAACTACGGGTTCTGCTGCTTTCACATCACATTGGACGAGCGTAAGACTATCGCATGACTGGCAGCAATAAAAAGTCGAAAGAAAAAAAAAATCGATTTCTTCCGCCTTGTCATAAATGTACAGTAAGTCTGTTACTATCACCTCTGCGAATTCCTCATCAGTGCCCGAAAGCCCCAGGTTCTATTCAATTTCGATAAGAAAAGATGCCCCACAGTTAGTAAATAAATGTAGGAAAGAAGAAAAGAGAAATTCGAACGGTAAAGCCATGTTGTTGGGAAACAGAGAAAAAAAAGGTGACAGGATAACCAAAGAACGCCACACGGAAAAGGAAGTGCAGTCGACCCGCTCGCTATAATTACAGTCCCCAAAAAAAAAAAAAAAAAATTGTGACACGGAATAAAAGTGCAAAGGAGATCATCTCGACGATATGGCCGCCATCCATCTTTGCTCGTCCGTTCTACTCAAAAGTCAGCAATTCATGGACTTTATGGAAATTCTCAAGAGAATTACGCATGTACTCACTGATCAAAGTGAAGCAACTTCCCCAGAACGGGAATGAGTTGCTTCTGGAAATTCTTATCCTTCTGCTGTAAGAATTGCAGGAACACGGTCTTTAGGTACACATGGTCGACCGCTCCAGGGACAGGTCCTGTGGGCGTCTCGCTCCGTGCGAACGACCCGTTTCGTGTGGGTGCCGGCGACGTAACACCGCTTCGACGGGAAGAGTCGAGCGACGAACGAGCAGAACGGTCAGGTATCCTAGACGAGGACTGCAGAGACTTCAGATCCTCCGACAGGGTTCTGTTCGCTCGACGAAGCTTGTCCAGGCGAGCATTCGTCTCTTCCACAGCCCGGCGGAGGTCGTTTCTCTCCCTCTCCAGTTCCCGGACTTGCTTTTCACTCTCGTCAAGTGCATCACGGAGTTGCGCCATCGCCTGTCTGACTTCGGCGAGTTCCTGCTTGGACCGCTCGCTTTCTGCCTCCAGATCCTCGCGCCGTCGCTTCCAGTCCCACTGGGCATGTTCGAGCTCCTCTTTGTCCTCCTCTGCTCGTCGCTGGGCCCGTTCCGCATCGCGTAGCTTCACCTTGAGCTCTTCAATTTCTCTCGCGCGACGCCGGCCAACAGTGCTCGCCTCCTCCTCCGCCCGGTCACGCTCCTCGATGGCGGCATCCAAGCGTTCTTTGATATCGCGAACCTTGATCTCAGTCCGCATCTCAACGTCCGAAAGGAGTCTTCGCATGGTCTCTCCCTCGCGTGTCCGCTCAGAAAGCAGGCGGTGCGTCTCGGCCACTTCCTCCTCCAGGCTTTCACAACGCTCACGCGCTTCCTTGACCTGCATGGCCATCTCGGATGTTTGATCGCGCATACTGGTCATCAAACTTTGTGCGCTCGCATGTTGTGCGGTTTTCAGCTGTATTTCATCTCGCAAGTTATCAATCTCCCTGTTGAGCTGGCCAACCTGATCTTCGAGTTCACGCACTCTAGCTCGAGATGACTGGAGATCTTCGTGGGCCTTGGAGAGATCCCGCAGTGTTCTTTCATTCCTCTCCGTAATCTCCTGCTTCTTCCCTTCAGAGTAACGTAGATCAGACTGTGCAATATCAAGAGCTTGCTCAGCCTTGAGACGACTGTTCGTCTCCTGGCTAATCTTTTGGTTCAGCGTTTTGATTTCAGCGTCCTTCTCACTCACAGTAGACTTGAGTGACTTCAGCTCGTCGCGGAGCTCATCGTGCCGTCGTTCGAGGCGTAAAATCTCTGTGACCTTGGTCTTCAACTCTTCCTTGGTGGTTTTCAACTCTGCAGACTCCGCACGTAGATTCCGCAGCTCTGGTTGGATTTTCTGCAAAGCTTCTCGTAATTCAGTCAAGTCCTTGAACCTGGACGCAGCCAGCTGCTCGGCGGCATTTAGATCTGTTTCCAACGTAGTTGCTCTAATCTTCAGGTCCTCGAATTCGCGGGTCAGCTTTTCGTGAGCCTGTTCCGACTCTGCTGACTTGGACGCAGCGCTTGCCTTCAGATCAGCCAACTCTTTTTCTAAACCTTCGACCGTCTTCTCAAGTGCGGCTTTTTCCGCGAGGAGCTCTTTAATCTTATCTTTGCTCTCAACATGCTCCTGCCCAAGATTAAGGAGGTCTTCCCTCAGAGACTCAATCTCCTCGCGCAGATCTTCCTCACCCTTTAACTTGGCGTGCAAACGCCCAATAGCAGCTTCTTTCTCCTCCAACTCGGAAGTCAGTTTCCCAATCGTTTCCTCGAGTTCGCGTATATTGGCAAATTCGGGCGGTGAAGACATTTCTTGAGCGGGAGTGGTTACAGTCTCCGTGGATTCCTCCGCACCCGGTTTGCCTCCCTTCTTCTTCTTCCTGTTCTTCTTCTTGCCACCGGTAGCCGTGACAGTAACCGGAGACGAAGCGGCTGGCGTCGTCGTGGTGAGCGTGTCTGCGGGAACTAAGCTGTCCCTGACCTCACTGAAGTCAGCAGTCTTTCCGTTGGCGACCAACTCCTTGGCAGCCTTCCACTTTTCATTGTCCTGTAGTCCTGTATCAACAAAGTCGACGATCTGCTGAAGATTCTTTACTTTAGCTTCTTTGGCTTCCATTTCGGTCTTCAGAGAGGAAACAGTGGATTCGGCTTCTTTGAGCTGCGATTTGAGGCTGTCCACAACACCCTGCAGGATCTTCAAACGCTTCTCGTCGGCTGTTTTTTGCTCCCCCTTTTCATCTTCGGGTGTGCGCTTCTGAGACTCTCGCTGACCAGCCAGCTTGTCCAGCTCTTCTGTCTTTTCTTTTAGCTCAGAGCGCACACGCTCCACCTCTGCATTTGCCTTCTCCAAGTCCTTGTCCACAGAAGCCAATTTCGACTCCAGAGAGGTAACCTGCTCCTGCAGTGCCGCCTTGTCGGACTCTTGCCGGTCATTGCTCTCACGCAGACTGTGGAGCTCTCTCGTGGCAACCTCCAAGCTATGCGCCATGGATTGTGTAGATTCTCGCGCAACCGCAAGATCTCCGGTGAGAGACTCCACCTGCGCCTTCAGAGAATTGACTTCCTCTTCTTTCTCCTTTAATTCGGACTCGAGACGGGGAATCTCGCTCTCAAACGAGAAGAACTCCTCTTTCTCTTCCGGTGGCGGAGGGGACGTCACTGGCCTCGATTTCGGGGAGAACAGAGATAGGCCCGGGATAGATGCAGCACGAGACGTGATGGATGTCGTAGGCGATTTGGGCGTACTTTCATCACCAGCCGCAGATTTTTGCTTGTTTTCATCACCCTTGGCTGTCTCACCAGTACCATCCGCTTTTAGTCGCTCCACCTCTGCCAATGCTTCCTGCGCAGATTTCTCGGCCTCTTCAGCCTTCTTTCTGAAGTCATCCCGTTCCGCAGTGACGCGCTTCAGTTCAGCAACTACCATATCTGTCTTGAGAGAGATCTGGTTCAGATATTCCGTTAATGCACGCGGGTCACCGATGGACGTGAGCGGCGTATTTTCTCGCAGGGCAGCTTCAAACGGCTCGATGGAAAGCACACGAGCGTGGGCGACTCGATAGGCGTTTAGAAGTTCTGTAGAGCAAGAAACGCACCCACAAAGTTAGACTGCGGTTTGGTTTCTCTAGGGGACGCGAGTTCGAAGTCACCTTGATACTTGGCCTCCAGTTTGTCCAGCCTGCGGAGTTTTACCCGAACCTCCGTCGGAAGATCCGACTGCGTTGCATTCGCGGTTGTGGGCGAGGAGACGGAGGCTTTCCTCTGTGTATGTCCAGGGTCTCCGTTCTTTCCATCTGCATCTTCCGATTTGCCCGAACCGGCGCCATCACCAGACGGTTCGGACTCCTGGGCGGGTGTGCTGGTCCTCGTCGAACTGTCGTCGTCACCGATTACAAACTCTGCGTCGAATTCTGCTGGGTCCGGCCCTCTGGTAGGCGTGACATTGCTGCCTTCTCGTCGGGATCGGGCAGGTCGCGTGGCAGTGGAAGGGTTGGCGCGGCGAGCAGAGTTGGATCGAGAGAGGCTTTCTTGGCCTGCTTTCTGGCGCGCTTGTTCTTCTGCGATTCGGGCGTCGATGGCGCCGCGGATTCGCTACAGTTCCACGTTCGCATGTATTAGTGGAATCATTCCCATCCCAGGGGGACTCTGCGGACTCTGGTGGGCGTTGCATACCTGGAACATCGCCGCTTCTCGAGCGGGGCTACGCGGTGAGAGACAACTGAGATAATAGTCAGACCACCAGGCACAGATGAGGATGTCAGTGAGCACAGAAATGCAGAATGACCAGAGGTGAAGGAAGACGGAGCAACAAGGCATCCTCCTGTCGCCGGAAGTTGCACCAAGGACGACGTTTCGGCCAGGCTAACGCAAAAGGAGCGGCAGCGAGGCTGTGGGTGGGCCGCCAAGCACGGCAACCGGACAACACTGAAGCTTGGAAACAACAACCTCCTCGTTGTTGTGAAGCTCTGCGGGAACGAGTTTTCCTGGAGACAATATCCATTCTCTGAAAAGGTACCTTCAGGTAGTGCTATTCAGACAAACACTGGAGATCTTCCTGTTTTTTTTTTTTTACTAGATCAATTGGCTTCTCACAGCCTCCACAGTGACCAGCTTGACGTGGCACCAATTCCTCACACCGCCAGTGCTGCTAAGCTCTTTGGAACATGATCATGGATCAGCATCGTGAGAGCTTTCCGAGACATCTTCTTTGAAGATGTGGCGTTCGTCTCAGTTGCTCCAGGCTCCGGCCTGATGATTCGTCTACGATCCTCGCCGGAGGCGTCTGCGCTGAGCTCAGTACCGCGCCCGATGATCAAGACGGCAACAAAAGCAGGTGCAGGAAACTTGGTAGCTACCTCACTTGAAGGGAAATATACAGTACTTTTTGTTTGTGACGAAGATTGACCTGCAAAGGAACGCTTCGAACTTCAATGGCGAAGAACAAATGGTTCGAGCACGGTTGTCCGTGAGTTTGACACTACATCAACACTCGGTTGCGAAACTGCTTGAGAGGAACATCTGCCCTTATTTATGACGATGGACATGTCAGTTTATGGGGCCTATGGCGGATTCCAATTGAGATGCGCGGGGTGCTCATGCAGAGATGCCGTATTCTTCTTTTTTCATTATACGGTCGATGCTGTTACTGTTCGAGCATGGACGGGAGAAGAATCGAACGAAAAACACAGCGTGATCTTCTCGCCTGAAACGTCTTCTTTCATCCCGCAGGAAAATCTCTACATGTGCTCAGGATATGAGCTTTTTTTTCGTCATAGTGGCAACGCCATAGAGATGCAAAACCTATGAGCAGCATCGCAAAACCTCTCCACCTAATTCAAATCCTTATGTTTTTTTTTTCTCGCGGATCAGCTAGAGAGTGATGGAGCTTTGTGCAAGTGGGGTTGCCAGAGGTGATAACGAAAAAAACAAAGGATACCCCGTGTACGATGCTACTGCACGGAGAGCATCGTACACGAGCAAATCGCCATTCCAAATTTGTCCATCGTCTGCATCCAGTTCTCAACGTGCACAGTCTTTTCATTTCTCTGTTCCCCTCCCCATGCCAGTAGATCACAGAATTGGAGCAAAATGCCCTTTTGGGGATCCCTCTTAAGCTCCATACGCCAGGAATCCTCGGTGTCCGCATTCCATGTCGATTGTGCGCATGGTAGGGGCAGACGCGGGAGGACCGGACACATGATATTTGGAAGGGTCAGTTGGGCATGGATAAGGTAATCAAGGTTATGGAGAGCGAAGAGCGTTCTGCAGAATGGTGAGTGCAAATCTTGTCGGGTGGGGGGTGGTCTGCTCCTAGAAGGCAAGGGACACTGATCTTCATCTTCTGGCCGCATTCGACTCAACTTCGCTTCGTCTCGAGACTGATCCGTTCGCCCCAACTATTGGGGACAGTTTCGGTGCATATATTGCAAGAGTTCCAGACTTTTGGTGCTAGCTCCTGTCAATGTCGCGTCAGCGAGAGGGACAACACATTCAAACTCAGAGGACTTCCACTAACCAGCACGAGATTCGGAAACGTTTCGTCGGGAATAAACTCTTCTCGCGACTCCTCGTCAAACATGTACATGATCATGTACAAAATGATGGCCTGCACTCCAGCCAGAGCCTCATCGCCAGTGTAGTTCCTGCACTGTCGTTGGACAATGGATTTTCCCGGATTGGCCAAAATGACTCTGATACAATGGGCCGTACTACTCACCTCAGCAGTGATTTTCTTGTATTGACTCTCTATCATTTCGCGAATGAACGCGTTTGTTCCCGGTGTTTTTGACATGTACATTCTGGCAACAAGGATGGCGCTCGCCAATAGCGGCGGCGCGCCGTGACTTGCGAGGGTGTGATGGTGCATAGAGGACATCGGTTCAGTACTACAGACGTCCTTCACATAGCCCTTGAACACCCGCTTCATCAAGCGGATGGCTTCTAGGTGGCCAAGCGAGATTGTTGTACTTTGGAAGTTCCGGTCCTGTGGACACCGACAAGCGCGTCGCAGCGGTCGTGGGGATCGAACCGTTGCCCTCATCCCTTGAATTCACCAAGTGCTCTACAAGGTGAGGGCGGCTGCGTGCGATCGTTTAGCACCAGAAACGAAGTCCCGTCGCGCGAATCTGAACAGCAGGGAAAAGCTTACACGGTCTCACTTCGGCCTTGTGACGAAGCTCTTGGCGATCAAAGAAGGATACTAGCAAGGATCTCTTCGTCCATGCATTCTTCTGCTGGCGGCACTCTGCTCTCGCTCAACGGCGTCACCGGTGCGCCGGCGTGCCGTCCCACGACCCAGAAATCAAACTCTGTTGGGGGTGTCTCAACTGGTTGACCTCTCATCGTAGATTGAGCAGTAGAAAGCCTATCCGCTACATCACCAGCGGGAAAATCCGGTTGCTGAGCTCGCTCTCGCGCCCGGTGAGCTGAATGTTCCTGTGCATGGGCATACGCACATGAGAGTCCCTTCAGAAGACACCGATTGCAAGCTGGTGTCTGCTGGTCACACCGGGCCTTTGCTCTGGAACATGGAAGGCATGCTCTCTTCCGGGAACGGTCGCGATTTTTGCACCGCAGGGCATGACGGTCACGTTGGGAGGTTGGCGGTGTCAAATCAGCGGGAAACCCAACAACAGCAGCACCAAATACTATGTATGGACGTTGTAACCCTTGCGAAGTGCGCAGCCTGTCACTTACACTCACCAAATGGCCGCTGACACCAGGGGCATCGAACAGCGGATATCTCCGAATGTCGTACTGATGGAGTACCGACACTGTCTAATTCTGGGCCCGGATGCACCACACGATCAAAGAGAAAGTGCTCTGCATAGCAGATTCTCGAGAAGATCGTAATACCTCTCAGCCAGCTGCGTCCGGGCACTTGAAAGGACGGTACTCCGTTCATGTACGGAGTCTCAGCACTCTGCTCGCTCTCCGGAGTGCCTGATGGAGAGATGTGAGGAGGAACTCCCTGGTCGCCTCCTCTATCAAGTCACAGGCTGACGCGGACACACCCTCTTGAGTCCATCCAATCACCGCTGTACGGCAGCCTGGTCGCTCGACGTCGAGGTCAGCGCCGGCGCCGGCGCCCCACGCTGGCTCTGTAGGAGCAGGATGAGATGCGACCGTGCTAGTGCGATGGACTAAGCCGAAACTGTCACAGAGACGTCGGAGTTCCGGCACTCGCTCACGTCACCGTCGGCCTGCCTGTTCTTTCCAGAGGCTCTCATTTCTCATCCGGATGAGAAATCGCATTTTGACGTATGCGCCTGTCGGCTGAAGGATTTCGTGGACGATGTTGAATCTCCCACAGTCAAGCACTCCAGGGTGTGCTCCGCCACACTCAATTCAGCCATGCATGATGTGGTAGAATATAAAAACCGACAAGGTTCCCCTCAGGAAAACAACAGCACCCGCAAGCAAAACGCATCGAATGAAAAACGAGTCGGCGAAACAAATACTTCTACTGCTATATTTTCTGGATCACTGTAGGCACATCTGAATTGATTGGATACCCCGATTCACAATGTCCAAAACCAACGGCATCGAAATCTACCTTGGGGCCGGCGCCATTGGGGACAAATCAGACCCGAACTCTCGCTACACCACTCCCGATGCGGCGAAGGAGTACCTCGACGCCTTTGCTGCGCGCGGCTACAACAGAATCGACACTGCGAGAGTATACCCACTTGCCGCCCCCGGGACTTCGGAGCAGTTTCTGGGCGAGATAGGCGCCGCACAGGATTTTGTGATCGACAGCAAGTATCCGGGTCTCGCTCCCGGTACGCTCAAGGCGGAGAATATGGAGAAGCACTTGGGCGAGACTCTTGGGGCGCTAAAGGCTGAGAGTGTACGTTCATCTCAGTCTTCCCATCGAACTTCAAGCTCCCAGCAGCAAATGTTCAGATGAAGGAAAAGCTAAAAAAAAAGCTGTGATACAAAGGTCAACGTGATGTACTTGCACGGCCCAGATTCCACTACCCCTCTCGAGGAGACCTGCCAGGCAGTGCACAGAGCATACGAGGCTGGGAAGTTCAAGTACTTTGGCCTTTCAAACTACCCGCCAGAGCAAGTTGAACAAATAATCGACATCTGTACCAAGAATAACTGGGTCAAGCCAACTGTCTATCAGGGCCAGTACAACGTCGTGCTGCGGCAGGCAGAACAGTTGCTGCCCCTGCTGAGGAAGTACGGAATGCAGTTTGTAGCCTACAGGTAAGATTACTCGAATTTGCCGTCGACAGTGCCTCTCCTCCTCGGAGGAGGAGGAGAGCAAGAATAGATACTGATCGTTTGAATGCAGTCCTGCCGTGGGCGGATTCCTCTCCGGTCTCGAGTTCGCAAGACCCGGATCCCGATTCGACCCAAATGTAAGTCCCCACTTGCAAAGAAGGAGACTGAGCATTGAACTTACGCGCACTGCAGACCCCAGTCGGCCAATTCTACGCCTCGTGGTACGGCAGAGAAGAACTGAAGCAACTGGCAGCGAAGGCAGTGGACAAGATCAAGGCAGAGGGCATCGCAGGCCACGCTGCGGCACTTCGCTGGACAATCTATCACTCTCAGCTGCAAAAAGGAGATGCGGTCATCATCGCTGCGTCAAACGTGGAGCAATTGAAAGAGAACATCGATGCAGCGGAAGCAGGTCCACTGCCGCAGCCTCTGGTGGAGCTGTTGGACGACTTGTTCAAGAAAGCTGCTGTTTCCATATGAGTTATTACCTACACAATTCATGTCTCACGACTCTTGGGGGGATCTTGTTGATCAGAGTTTCTGCTTTGCACTCTCCGCTCAGCAACTGACAACGAGCTACTGTTTAATGGAAGGACATGGATTAAATCTTGTACTTAGTTGCGTGAGCACAGATAGTTAACCACGACAGTATGAATCATTTTCCACCAATTGGCCAGCCGGAACCCCCAAGCAACGGCATCCGGAGTATTTTGTGGGGGGATGATCTCTGCCGAGGATTGTCCATGTTGCTACTGCGTGCTCTCTCTTCTGAGCTTGCTGCTTCTGGCGATCGACTCTGTCCACGCAATTTCAATCAGAAGCCTTCGTCGGCACAAAGTTGGACGCGAGCGGATGAATCTCAGCGATGGATGGCGGTTCTGGCGCTCGGAGGAGAATCCCGATGGCTTAATTTATGACCACAGACCAAACCTCTCCGATCTGAACGACACCAACACGGTGCTCAAGCCATGGATCCTCCCTTTGGCCAACGAGTTCATCAACGATGCGAATGTGCGTCATAAGCGCCCCGATGACCATCCAGGAAACGATGGGTCGATTGCCCGTGCTTGGCGTTGGGTGGTACCGTCGGAAATTGACCATGGATCCTAGAGATGAGGGCAAAACTATTTACTTGGATATCGATGGGGCCATGTCGTACGCGATGGTCTGGCTCAATGGCAAGCTGGTGGGCGGCTGGCCTTATCCCTACAACTCATTCCGTCTGGATCCTACCCCGTATTTGAAACTAGGCCACGACAATCAACTAGCAATTCGCTTGGATAACCCCAAGAAATCCGCTCGATGGTACCCGGGTGGAGGTCTTTATCGAAAGCTCTGGCTCACAAAGACTGAACGGGTGCATGTAGCCCACTGGGGAACGTTTATTACTCCAAAAAACGTGTCCAAGAAGTCCGCTACTCTTAACCTTGTTGTCGAGATCGAAAACAACGCACCGAAGGACCGACAGATCGAGGTGGTGACGGATGTGCATGTCTTGCATGCTGAAGCTGGTAGACGTGGGAGAAAAGTAGCCACATTCGAATGGGTGAAAACTCACGTCCGCGCAGGTCACAGGCAGGCAATTAACGAAACGGTTGAAGTGTTGAATCCACGACTCTGGGGACCACCGCCAACTCAGACACCTAATTTGTATGTCGCGGTTACTCGTGTATATGCGGACAGAGAAGAAATCGATACGTACGAAACTCGATTCGGCATCCGTTCCTTGACGTACGATTCCAATAAAGGTTTACTGGTCAACGGCGAGCGCTTGGCTATCCAAGGTGCCAACCAGCATCACGACTTGGGTGCGCGTGGGAGCTGCGTTCAACCTCCGTGCCGCAGAACGACAACTGGAGATCCTGCGCGAATTGGGTTGCAATGCTGTTCGAATGGCACATAATCCGCCCGCACCAGACTTGCTGGAATTGACGGACCGGATGGGGTTTCCTAGTCATGGATGAGATATTCGACAGCTGGGAGCTCTCGAAAACCCCATCCGATTTTCACTCAAGCTTCTCAGACTGGCATGGACCGGATCTCCGAGCGTTTATGCGGCGAGACCGAAATCACGCTTCCATTATCGCATGGAGTTTTGGCAACGAGGTGGGCGAACAGCATCATGACGAAGAAAGAGCCGCTGTGGCCCGGATGCTGCAAGAGATAGTTCGCGAAGAAGACCTACCAGGCCAAACACGGCCTCCATGAACTTGGCCAAACCGGTCATGCCTTTCCCCCCATGCCCTGGACATCATAGGCCTGAATTATCAAGGCGCCGGAATTCGGGATACCCCAGCATACTCCCACCTCAACGGTATCAGGACACATCCAATATACCCAGACTTCCACAAAGCTTTTCCGGATAAAGTCATTCTAGACAGTGAAAGCGCGTCAACTCTCAGCACGCGTGGAACGTACATTTTCCCGGTTGTCGATATTATCAGTGCGCCTGTCAATGACACCTCGGGTGGCAACTCCACGTCGCAACGTGTCAGCGCATATGAGCTCTATACCTCTAATTTCGGATCGTCCCCAGACAAGGTGTGGTTGTCCCATGATAAGAACCCGTATGTTGCTGGCGAGTTTGTGTGGACTGGCTGAGACTACCTAGGGGAGCTTACCCCCTACAGCACAGCGCGCAGTTCCTACTTTGGCATCATCGACCTTGCAGGTTTCAAGAGGGACCGCTTTTTTCTCTACCAATCTCGCTGGCGTCCTGACCTTTGAATGGCACATATCCTTTCCCCACTGGACCTGGCCTGGACGGGAGGGACAAGTGACGCCCGTCCACGTATTTTCTGCAGAGATGCGGAAGGAAATGACCTGTCATTCATCACTGTTGAAGTCGGCGATGGCCGAGGGAACGTAGCCCTCAGGCAGACAACCTCGTCGCGTTTTCCGCCAAGGGCCCAGCTCGAATCGTGGCCACCGACAACGGGGACCCTGCTGATTTCACAGCATTTCCAGAAAAGCGTTCAGCGGAATGGCCCTCGCCATTGTCCGTGTCAACCCGGTAGCTCGGGGGCTGGTCACAGTCACGGCCAAGGCAAATGGCCTCCCAGCTGCACAGATACACTTGCACGCAAAATAGTTCGCAATGACCTTTCAAGCTTTTTTTGAGCGGTATTTAGACCTACATGTTAGTTCTGGGTCAACTGTCGATACTCAAAGAATAGCGCAGGTTGTTCCATAGAGTCTATCACTTGAGCATCTGCCGCAAATAGGGTTTTGATTAGCTTGACGCGTGTTCTGTGGTCGCAGCGTTGCGCAGATAGCCTACCAGCTCCGCTGTCGCACGCCCAGAAGTCATGACCAGAGAACAATCCCCCCAGATGTCAAGGAGTGAGAAATGGTTTCGTCCATGGTGAATGAGATTCTGTATCACTGAGCATGTCTCCCTAAAATTAAACGTCTAAAATATTCTCGCGTTGAGCAGAGTGCAGTGGTCTCAGAGAAACATGACAGACAATAGCAATGACTGGATTTTCATTTGACGTGGCGGAGATAGCAAAGAGCAGTAACATACTATGGTGGTAGTACGTATGTACCAACTGGGAGGTTGTTGATAATGTCGAGAAGAGAAAAGACGAGAAGGCGCTGCTTACATCATCAGGGCTTCTTGGCATCTGGCGGTGACATCGTTTAAATGGAGCTCCACCTTGCGCGCTTGTAAGTGCGGTAGCCAGCAAGCATGGGCTGTAGCAGATACAGCTTCCATAGCCCTGGAAAACGCTTCTTCGGAAACGATGCGACTCATCTGAGAGAATAAATATGGTTTCCTTTTGGCCATGGAAGGTGCGCTGAGCGGCTCCACCGCGATCATCCACAAAAGTCGCGTTGAGTGCACGGCTAACAAGCGGATGACCTGAACAGGGCTCAGATAATTCGCCAGCCTCCTTCGAGAAGACGCTGTCGAACCTCTCCAGCAGAATTGCGCAGACTACTGCTCGTCTAGACGACCATAGACGACGGAGTCGCCGGTTCAAAGCGCTCTGGACGCTGTACTCGATCTTCATATACCTTCTCTATTCCGTGATTCTCATACTCGTGGTCGGACGGGAGCAATGGAGCGCCGTGGAGTACGCAGCTGTGGCCGGTGGACCGGTTTTGTATGGCTTTATATACTCTGGATATTTGGGGGACCAATGCTGACAGGCATCCTTGTTAGGATTTATGCGGTCCGCGCAGCAGGGGATAACTGGTACCAGTATCGCATCTCGAGGACGCAAGAAGCCCTTGACGACCTTCAGAAGCAGCGAGACGAGACGATTGAGAAGCTCAAAGAAGCCACAAGATACAATTCGACGCTACAACTGTTGCAAAAGTATGGTCGTGGATCCCCCGGGTTAGAACCCACGCCGGAGGAGACCACACAAGGTACGCGTCAAAATGACGAGAGCCGCCCGAAACGACGTCGAGATCCGCGCGATCGAGCTTCTATGCCAACTCCTGGGGGAAGAACGGGGCTTGCGCCACCTCCAACCGCCAACATACCTCGAAATCAACCGTCTCCGCAGCCTCGGACTCCCCAGACCCCGCTTTCCAACACTCGACCGCATTCACCACCGAATTACAGCGGCCTTGGATCTCCCCACACGCCACCAGTCCTCGCGCCGAGCGACGGGCCTGGCTTCCATCCCAGCGCTTTCTCTACATCTCAACACTATAGCAAACCTCCTACCCCCCGGTGGTATGACCGTATCCTGGATGTTCTCCTCGGCGAGGACGAAACTCTCCCTCAGAACCGCCTCGCATTGATATGTGCGCAGTGCCGCCTGGTTAACGGCCAGGCTGCTCCGGGGATCAAAACTCTCGAAGAAGTCGGGCGCTGGCGATGTGGGAGTTGCGGAGCCTGGAATGGCGAGGGCGCTGCGGCAAAGCATGCAGATGACGGGCCTCTGCGTCCTGTACACAGCAGAACTAGGTCCCAGAGTATGCCCCATCCAACGCAGCAGGCCGCCATTCACTTACCCGCAGAAAGCAAACGCGGCGCTCTTCCGACTGACAACATTTCCGCCTCAGAAGGCGCAAGTATGTTGTCTGGCGGCGGAAATTCTGAACAGGGAGCTGATTCGGATTCCCATTCCGCAAGTGGGAATGAAGATAGTTCCCCCAGTTCGACGCGATGAGTCCACTAACTGGCCTAAAGATGGTTACCGATGCAGCAACCACTCGCCCCTCGCGGCGTATGGTTTGAGTGCGGCGAGAAATCCCGATCCCTCTCTAGTCATTTCCTATGTCGAGTTTCTACCCTCCTCCCTTTCCCCCACGCTCCGAAGCCCGTCCTTCGACGCTGTTTCCTAGTTATTTCTTTACTCCTCTTCTCACCGCACTCTGCATTCCTTCCTCACCCACTACATTCTCTCGACATCTTCGTCATATACGCGACCTCTCTTACTCGCTCTGTTCATTCGCCCTGTCTCAAGTGCCCTCATACGCGTCTTTCTCGGGTCAACCATTGCATGACACGACATTCTTTCTTTTTGTTTCCCTCAGTCAATAGCACATTTCCCATATACACTTCGTCTCGGCCTTCTGCTTGGCACTAGCCTCCTTTAATCGTTGTCCAACTTCAACCACTGCTTGATTCGGTTTTCCAAGATAGTTTAGTACTTAATGGCTGCGTCCTGGTTAGCAAATTAATGACATGAATAATTTTATGACTAGCTATTACTTGCTCAACTTCACGTTTGACTGCGTCGAAAAGAAGAACAAAACAGAGACAAGAAATTCTCATTACTCTGTAGCCTCTAACCCGTTCCCATCAACCTGAACTGGAAACACGATTACTTGCACAAGGCCTCGATTTGAACTCGCGCAGAGCTGGTTTAGCTATCACGCTTGGATCAACTCGACATGGGCCACGACGCCTGCTCCTAAGTGCAAATAGTTATATCAATGTGAGAACATTGAGAAGTAGCGATTCCCTGTGGCCTCTTCTCCATCGTTGCAGTCCCGACAAACTGAGGCGATGTTTAAAAATAATGAAAAAAAATGACATGAATAGATATCTTCTTTGTTAGATTCGTACATTCATTTGCAAAAGATGCAGGACCCCAGCTACCCTACCACTGGGTCGCAGGAGCCGTCAGTAACAATGGAAGAAAATCAAGGAACGCTCGAGACATGCTGGAACAAAACGGATGATAACACAAACAACAATGGACGCCGCCAGGAGTCTAGTGTACATCCAACCATATCTACCAGTTTGAATATGATTTGAAGACACGCTTCTGCTTGCTCAACGCCGATTCGCTTCAACATGAATGGATATACTGTACAAGAAAACGAAGAAAAAAAAATTTTGTTTCTCGTGATACATTTGGGATATCGTAATAAAACATCAGTATGTAGATCATTAGATACTCGCTCTCCTGGGCGCCATTGTTCTCCGCAACTTCCGCTTCTCCTCCGTCTCTTCGGGGACAGGCAAGCCGCCGCGACTTTTCAACTTCTCCAGGAACTGCACGCCAAAGTTATACCCCACTTGATAGATCTCGTCAAATTTGCCAAATTCAAGTGTACCGTACGGATCAATGGGCGGGCGCATATAGATGCAACCAGGGGTATTCTTCGCACGCTCGAGTGCGTCATGCGAAGAGACGTACGCAAGTCGGGCCTGAATTTCAGATAGTGTGGGCGGGTTGGCGGTTGTGCTGAAGGGGTTCCACCGGTTGAGAACGGCCCAGAAGCCCGACAGGGAATCGCCATAGCTCTGCGGGGTATTGTCGTCGATAGAGCCGACATCGATGGCAAAGATCGTGTCTGCGCCGAGGCTCTTCATCCGTGCCACGGTTAGGTTGTCCACGTACCCGCCGTCCATCAGCATGCTGCCCTCGTCGCACAGAGGCGGGATCAAACCTGCAAGCGACATAGACGCACGCACATACCGCCAAGCATAGCCCGAGGAGTGGTATTCCAGCCGCGACTTGGAGATGTTGGTCGTGTTACAGTAGAATTCGAGCCAAAAGTCTTCAATCTGGCTGTTGCCGAACGCCTTGAAGATGCCCCGGTTGAATTCGTGGCCAGTAGTGTAGGATATCGAGGGGTAAGTGAGATCGAGCGCGAAGCGCCAGATACTGGCCATGCGACCAGCAAACTTCTTTGCGCGGCCAAAGGCGGGAACGGCGTCGGCATCTCGGGCGTAAAGTGCGCCAATAAAGGCCCCGATGGATGTGCCACCAACCATGTCAATGGGGATTCCCGCTTCCTCGATTGCCCTGATCACTCCAAGATGCGCGATACCTCTAGCTCCACCACCGCCAAGGACAAGGCCGACGGCCTTGCCGCAGAGTCGTCTTGCAAGCCGATGGAAATCGCCCTTGAAAGGCGTCGAGGCAGCATAGAGCTGCGTCTGTTGGATACGGCGTGACGTATACTTTTGAATCTCGGCCTGAAGGACCTGAACCCTCTGCTTCAGCACGGTGCCGAACCGCTTTGTGCGAGTGTGCGTCGGCTCAGTGGTCAGGCGGAATGCCATCTGGATATGGTGATGGCCACCGTTGATCCAGACCCGGTTCTTGAGCCACTGTCTCGTCAATCCCGGTTGCGTGAACCGATCCGCATGCAGTAGCACTAATTCCTTGCGAGATGTCGTCTTCATCCCCAGCATGAACCGCTCATACTCACCGATGCTGGGTGACCCTTCAGCAACGCCAACTAGGAGAATGCAATCGGCTTGCGTGATACAAGTTTGCGTCCAAGGAGCATTGACAGGGGTATCCGCGACGTAGAGGACCATTCCGTACCTCTCCTCCAGATCGGCCAGATATTGGGACAATTTGAGCTTGCCCATTCGGCTAAACGCATGGCGACCCAAATGGTTCAAGATGTCTGCCTGGTGCAGTGAAGTTACACCTCTGTGGACGCCAATCTGGTTGAACGCTTGCAATAACCGATTCCCAAACTCCACGACAGGGACGCCGCTGGTGATGGGTAGAATGGCCACAGTTCGAAGGTTCATCGTTGACGTCGGATTCTTGACGCCTTCTACACCGAGGTTTTGACTATCTTTGTCCGAGAGGGGACTGTGAATGATATTCCTCATCCGCTGGGCGATCAGTTTGGATATCTGAATGGTGATACTAGGGTGTTCCTGAGCGAGACTGTGGAACAGGGTGCGTGGGAACTTGGCAAGTTCAGTGTCGCGAATGGCATGCAGTGTTGCCGGTCGGGTCGATTCCGTCATGACTTCAAGCTCGCCAACGCTGTCATTCTGCCCATATTCGCCCAACACGTCTACTTTGCCATTCCCTTTGTCCAGGACAGCTCGTAGACGGCCATTTAGGACAATGTAAATTGCATCGCTTTCATCTCCCTGGTGATAGATGACCTGGCCTGCGCTGACCTGCACCCATTCCAGAGCAAAGTCGATGTGCAAAAGGAGCCGCGGCAATATAGTTGTCAGTCGCTTCGCCATGGTCAACAACATCAAGGGATGTCTGTCGGCAATTCGCTCCACAGTAGCGCGAGGCAGAAATCCAACGTACACGTCCGTTTTGGCGGTAACATCAGTAAAAGAGCGGTAGGAGCTGACAGACCCCAAGTACCCATGAAGCCCTCCCGGTTTGACCATGTACAGCGATCGCCGAGACACCTTCTTCTTCTTCTGCGTGCCAAAGGTCGACGATGCCCTAGAGGAACCAGCTCCAGGTCTATTGTGTGGCAGAATTATTTCCTGTCGCTGGGAAAGAGGTTTAGATGAGCCAACCAGATCGTCACCCTTGTCATCCACAGGGATGGCAACGTCTAGAAACCCGTCAATCACATAGTAAAGGCCCGGATTCCGTTCTCCTTGCTCGACCAGAACCGAGCCCTTGGGGAAGAACACAATTTCCAGCTCATCAACTAGGTCTGCCCTCAGATTTCCAAACGGAGAAGTTCCTCCCGCACTCGTGACTGACATGGACATCATGGATTCAGAGTCAGCATCACCAAACGATTCATACGGGTCGATATACCCAAATGCGTTATTGAAGACGGCTTTCTGGCGCTTGGCATCGAACGACATGAGCTGTGGAGAGACATCTCCTGAATCATGGCTTTTATGCAGTGCATCTCTCGTCCGTCCAACAAGGCCAAGTGCTTTCATGATGCAGTCGACGATGGATTCGCGAAAGAGAAGGTTCTCGTCGATGGAGTCCTTTCTGGGAAACCCTGGGGTTTGCGGAGACGATACAAACGATTGCGGAGCTTCCTGAGACGAGGGACTACGAGGAGCTTCAGTGGGAGTTTTCACGCCGGAAGCAGTGTCGTAAAACACACTCCTGCCACTCAGCCGTTCACTTCCATACCTTGGTCCGTAGCGCGACAGCTGGATAGTAGACAACAAATCGCCGGGGTTAGGGCCAGATAGCTCCCTATCGGCTAATCGGAGGTTTTGTCGCTGCGCGTTACGCATTTGGACTGCGGACATCTTTGCATGTAGTGCCGCCTCTCTTATCAATGAACTGCTTGAACGACGGCGACGCCCAGCAGCAGGATTGTGCAGCGCAATGCCTTTCATCGCCTCCTCAGGTCCCAATCGCTCTCTATCTTCTCTAAATTTATCCTTCAATCGATCCAAGACCACTCCACGGAGCTCATTGGGCAGATCAAACGAAGTGAATCTGTTCATCTGTTTCTCTATGGTGAGAACTTCGGTGCTCAAGCCCAGATAGGAATGAGCCGTGGCAAAAGTGACCCTCTGAAGTCGGGTAAGGATCACCTGTATGATATGGGCAGTTGCCTTGGGATAGACCCGAGTAAGTCGACGAAAAGCACTAGCTGGGATGATAGCGATGGTCGTGTCTACCATTGCTCGCGCAACAATGTCTGGATGTATAGACTTGGGTCGTCTCCTGCTTTTCGACCGTCGGCTGCGTTTTGACGCTCGGGACCTTGAACGGGGCTGGTGCGACAAATTGTCCAGCGACTCCAGCGCCAATGGAGGCACGTTGGGCAGAGATTCCTCACCTCCGTTTATCTGCGCCGAGGAGTCGTCTTGGCTTGTAACGTGTGACCTCGCTGGACCAGACGTGAACCGGGTTGGGCTCGCAGGGTTGGAAGCTGGAATCCGCGCGCCAATGGAATCAAGACTGGATGAACTGGATTCCATCTCCTCAGTATGTCGTAGCTTCACGTCTTCACTGAAGAGGGAGAGAATGGAGAAGAGGGAAGACATGGATGCCCCATTCTTTACCTCCGTCAGCAACTGGTAACCCTGGCGAGGGCCGCTTGCCTCTCCCTCCTCATCGGTTGACTCGACTGCGGCCTCAACGTCCGATGAATCTGCGGCGTCATCCTTTGTCGACTTGACGAAGATCTGTACAGCACCATCCACAACCAAACAAAACCCCTTTTCCTCTTCAAGCAGCAGTGTCTCCCCAGCAATCAACTTCCTTGTCTGCATGGTGCGGGTCAATTCGTGGAAGACTGGCCGCTCCAGATACCCAAACACTTTAATTGCACTAAGGAACTCATCGAGGTAGTTGGACAGGCCTGGCTTAGAGTCCTCATCCTGAGTGTCGGGAAACAGGTCGATCTGTGGCTCCTTTCGCTGGGGTTCAGGAGGAAGGCGGGTGTACACGTTCAAGAACCGGTATCGGATGTACCAGACAATGGTGGATATCAGAACCAGCACTATCAGGAGACTTGTTTTACAGCGTTAGGGAGCGATTCTACTTGACAATTAAGCCGGGGGGGTGGCGCAACTACGTAGGCACTTACAGCGTGGTAAAGTTCATCGTGAAAGTCAAGCTCATGGAGAAGAGGGTAAAGAGGGCGGTAGGGATGGTGATGGTGGTGAAAGTCACTGCCCAGTATAGAACACTGGGGGCGACATGGAAGAGGACGAAAACGGCGCGCGCGATGAAGTCCGCCATGGTGACGGGAGTAACCGCACCGTCGAGCACAACCGACGTCGAAGCCGAAGTATTGAGCAAAGATGTTGGAGCGGGGGAAGCGATGCTGGCGCTTGTCGCGCCTGCGCCAGCGGGGGAGGGGCAAGGAGCTGGTGCCCAACCAGCCTGGAGCGGTGCGGCGGACGGATCAGAAGGGTGCAGGGCAACGGAAAAGGACGGGCGCGCGCAGTTCAACCAGCCGGTATCTGAGCTCAAAGATGAAGAGGAAGAAGAGGAAGCGAAGTTGCTGCTGAAGCTGCTGGTGTAGTCAGGGGAAAAACACGACGATTCGGTGCAGCTTCCAATAGAAGATTCGGGAAATCGAGAGGAACCCGCAACGTCGTTCTGGGCAGCCATGGCTCCTAGCGGAGACTTGACGTGTGCTGTGCTTGAGGGTCTCTGAGGGCACAAATCAGCCAGTCCCCTCTTCTAGACAAAGCTTGTCAGAGAACCCCCCCCCCAGAAAGCAAGGACAGCGCAATCCCTCTCTTAGCACACAGCCCAACTCCCCCGTCACTCGGAATCGACACTTTCACCAGGGCGCCTGGGCGCCCTGACATCTCCCTTGCTTCCAGCGCACTGTGGAAATCCTGCACGGGGGGCGAACTCGCCAAGTAACGGGCCCACCGGGTACGGAGCGGAGCCAGGAATATCGGGAAGCTTGAACGGTCGTGGACGTCTCGCGGTCAGTGGTTGGACGAGACAAGGGGGCGACAATGCGAGCGGGAAACGTTCAGATTTCGCCGTTTGATGACAGCGGCAGCACCAGCGGTCGATGAGAAGAGTCCACTTTGGGTGTTTCTCGATGAAAGACTGTCTTTTCTCGTTTTTCTTCCACGCTGTCAAGATCAAAGTCAGCAACAAAACCGGCAACGCTGGCTGCAAATCCCGTGATGTGGTCACCCGAATGGGTCTAGCCGGACGAGTGACGTCAGCAAGCAGTGCCAAGAACAATCATGTGATAACGCCAAGATTTTGACTTGGCTGGCTCGCTGCACGTGCCCCCTTGCCGTTTTGGAATTTTGCTGGCGAACATTTTTGAGGTGAATGAACATCAGCAAAAGTTTTTGGAAAGCAGCGCAGTGCAAGACAAGTTTGATGCTGTCAAGAAAGGGAAAATTAATACTAGATTACAGCAGCCTCAAAGACTCTAACATGAGCAATCTGCATACTTTGACCAAGCTATTTATCCTAGTCGTACCCCAAAGACTTGAAACTAGAAAAGAAAAAAAAAAAAAAAAACCTTGCCGATTTTACCAACAAAAGGTGCAAGCTTGCGAAGTTGGTCGTCCGTAAAAGCCTGTCGTCAGAAGAAGTGAGTATAGCTGGACTACAGCCAAGATAGTCCTTATTGTTGAGGTTGCCAGAACTGTAAACGAAGGCGGACCTGATTCGGCTTCACAGACGACTAACTAGGAGACGTACAAAGTTGATGCGGCGGAGGTCGAATGCGCTCGCAGTTGATGGAACAAGCAATCCACCGATGATTCGAATGACACCGGTCCCATCTTTCTTTCTCCCTTTATTTTGTACAGGTCGATTTAAACGCCTGCTCTTCAATTACAGTGCCCTTCGGGGTCTCGGTATCCTTAATATGCAGATTCTGACAGACAAGCTCTGCTCTTTTTGGTGATGCCGTCATTATGATCATCTCAGAAATTGCCCTTTGTCGCAAAGAATATCTCTCTCTTCTTGATCTTGGCCGTGCAAGAAAAGAGTGCAAAGAAAGGTTTCGTAGGATCAGGTTTTAAAATCTTTCGAGGCCACTATGATGTACGATCCAAGCCGTCCTTGTCAAACTGTGGACACGGTCATTGAGAGGCAAGTGATCTCCAGAGATGCAAAAAGACTGCACAACGCGGATGAAGAGCTGCGTTACAACCTGTACACACCAAGGATCTTCGGAAGTCACATCGGAGTAGGTAGTGTTAGGGCTGTAAACGAAAGATCGAGTTGAGATGTAGGGATCACGGAATTTGTCTCCCTGGAACTAACCCTTGAATCCATGGAAACAAGCGCAACAAAGGAAATCTGTTCTGCTCGATATCCAAGCAGAGCCTTTGAAGTCACAAGATTCTAGTTTTGTTTGGAGAGTGCAGTCTAAGCACCGTCGTCTTGAATGCAGGGCTAAAGAGCTTTCGGTCTTTCTCTCTCTCCAGTTAGCAACACAGACAGTGTTATCCAATGGGACATTGGCGCTTCCTCAAGTGTAAAGGATGCTTAGAACTTGCGGATGTCAACATGAGCATTCCAGGCCGAGTGTACAGTTTCACTTGGACATGGATGCACCAGACAGAGCCATGGTCGGGACGAGTGCGACTCATGAATGTGCGTGTGCGGTGCAGGATCGTGCAGAACATGGATCAAGGGAGTTGGGGATGCATGTCCTGGGAGACCATGTTCATGGAACCCACACATATTTCCATATTTTGGCCTGTCGTGCCCATGTCATCTACCAACTGACTGAGTTGCTCGTGCAGACCCTTCTCAACATCGAGCTCCACGGCTTCTCGAAAGATGGATTTTGCACGGAGCACGTTTATCCAAGATCAGTTGTCACGGAAGATTTTCTCAAGAGTCAAGATGCCATGGTCTGGAAGAAAAAATGCCCCTGACTACGGGGTCTGGGGTGTCGGACTTGTTGCTCAGCAGGCGGACGCTTTGCAAAGTGACAAGACCGACACGAGTATCCTAGATCTCGTGGTAAAACACACAAAGGAATCAACAGCGCGCTGTACCGTCTCTGGTTTGATCCAGGGGGGAAGTCCTTGGTTTGCTATCTTTGGCGGGGATGACACGGGTTAACAGAGCGGTAAGCATAGAACGGACATCGGGCCACCATAATGTTTGGAGAGTTCAACCGGTCCAAGTTTCATGAGCTGTTAAATACTGTCCCCATGATTCGCGGACCGTTCTGCATGATGGACGCTGTGGTTCGCCGGATTAGCATCCCAATGGCTTTGATTTCTGCGACGCGACCAGACGGGACGACAGTCGGTCTTGTGGGACGCAACAGCGGGTCCTCCAGCGGCAAATCCGTCAAAAAAAATAATTAAACATGCGGTTATAGACTTTGGTTCCACATTTCATATTGGAGGCCCAATCTCGCGGCCAGGATTGCGGGAATCGAGGGTGCCAGCAAGTATCTCGACGAACGTGAAGAGAACGGTCTCAAGCACTGGATTGTCCCGTGCAGCCGCGACCGTGAGATGGAGATGGAAATATCCGGTAATGCCAGCGTGAATCCTGGATTCGGTGGACCCGACGGATTTGTGCCAATTGCGGACCTGGTGCGACCCACCACTCGCACGATCGATGACGGCGGGAGAGGGCCATGGTGCACGTTTGGAGTCAGAGTAACAGGCAGCAGGGGGAGACCAAGACTGGCGGCGTCTTGCTGGGGACTTCGTTCCTGAGGTCTGCGTATGTGGTGGTTGACCTGGATCGTGGGGAGCTTGGGCTTGCTCAAAGCAAGAGTGGAAGGGAGAGTGCCAGAGAGACGTTGTGGAAAGGGAAGTAAGGGGGGAAGTACAGTGGAAGTGCCTCACATCCCGACTTCGATGTTTCTATTGGCGGTGGTGAATCTTGTTGACATTAGGAGTACTATCGTCTGAGGAAAACTTGCTTTCAAATCCTTGCCCTGAAGTTAACTTCAGTCACCCGGCTTGTGCCTTTGGTCGTAGCAACAATAGGAGAGTATGTAAGTGCGTTTGAGTTTGTTGATTATAACTTTCGCTGCTTCTTTCAGTTCTGCCTAATCCATCAACAAGCCTTGAGGTTTGCAAATACCGTCTGTTGTCGATATTTCCATCGCAAAGTGGGCTTTTCTGACGCGGAAAAGGGGATGGCCGTTCTCAGGAGATGTGGATGATGTCACTCCGGAGGCTGGAAAGTCGGCCAAGCTGCCAGCGCAGCGCGGAGATGCCCGATATCGAGCTACGTCTCACGATTGCACGACGCCCGTAGCCACAACAACGAGAGCAGGACCAACAACAACGGTTGCTTCAACATCCTGGTATACACAGCGTCGCCTTCTTGGTCGAAGAGTGATTGTCCTTGGTTCTCAGTACCCGTTGACGAGAGCAGCGGGACCGGCCTGGAAGATCTCGTATCCTGACTGCTTGCGGGCTTAACCCTGCTGATTCTGAAGCCAACCGAAGACGCCATCGAGATCGACACTGCTGCCGAGGACAGCTGGGGAGGGAGGGCTGGTGATTTTGCAAACCAATCGAGCATTTCAATTGCCCACTGCCCGAGAAGCTGAGTTCAAATCTACATCAGGTTACGTTGGGCTCCCAGTAGAAGCAAAGCCCGCCATGACTACCCGTTACCGCGTTGAATGTATGTTGCATGCTTGAGCCGCTCAGTGGAGCTTTCTTCTGGCCCTTTTCAAAGTTTTGATCAAGAGTTTACTGACCCCGCGATGTTTCTGCGTGCAGATGCTCTAAAGGTTCGAAAGTCCGCTCCGCCTACTCGCTCCCGTTGTCGTGGGCTGTACACCCTGCCTTGCTGCTCCTGTGATGGAGGATGGTTATGTGGCTGAAGTTGCACTAACTTGATATTTTCGAGTTGCAGTCGCATCGTCGGGATCAATTGGTAAGTTGGGGATGAATCGATAGTATGTGCTGGAAGAATGGCTGATGGGCGGTCGAGCTCTCTAGATCGAATGGATCAAGGTAAGCGTCTAGACCGCCCAGTCCTTTTTCGTCAAACGATAATTGCTCAATGTCCGTGGCAGGGTCTACTTGCCGTTCCATTCGTGCTGCATTCCCAGCCTACGGCCGTATCTAACGAGGCCGGCACAAGCGTAAGCCAACTCAAGGAACGGACACACGACCGATACTTGGAGATCATGCGAGATGTGGAAAATCTTATCAACGATCACAGTATGTCGAGCTGTCCACCACTGCTGGGTCATTAGGGTTCTGACGGGCTGCGAAGTCGCACATCAGAAGAACGGGTCAGAGGGTCGGTCTAAGTTGAAAACGCTAGTGCCGTCAGTCGGCACCTTTTTCACTCCGCTCTTGCTGGAAGAAGCGTTCAAGTACCAAGATAGTCAGCGCTATATCAGCAGTAGGCGGATTGTTCCGCCGTCCTTCAACGATATCCGTCTCACGCTCAATACTGCCCAGTTGATGGGCCTCGTCAAGCGCAGTGAAGTTCAGCTGATCACCTTTGACGGAGACGTCACGCTCTATGAAGATGGGGCATCTCTGATTACTGAAAACCCTGTGATTCCACGCATCATCCGGCTCCTCAAAAACGACAAACGCGTCGGGATCGTCACAGCTGCGGGATACACGATTGCCGCGAGGTATTTTGAGCGTCTGCATGGCCTCCTCGAGATGATCCAATACACCTCTGAGCTCACTTCGGAACAGAAAAACCGTCTCATTGTGCTTGGTGGAGAGAGCAATTTCATGTTCCGATTCGACCCCAACGTGGGAGAACTGCTGAGCCCCGTCCCCCCCAGCGAATGGTTACTGGAGGAGATGAAACTATGGACGGAGGAAGATATCGCGGAGCTGCTTGATGTTGCAGAGGCTGCGCTGAGGGACTGCGTGCGCAACTTGAACCTCCCTGCGGCAGTCCTGCGCAAGGAGCGCGCTGTAGGGATCTATCCCTTGCCCGGTAAGAAGATGCATCGGGAGCAGCTGGAAGAGACGGTTTTGATTGCGCAACAAACCGTTGAGAATTCGGATGTGGGAAAGAGGTTGCCATTTTGCGCGTTCAATGGTGGGATCCACCCCCTTCTTTTTCGTCATTAGTGACGAGCGAAAGCTGACCTGGGACGATACAGGCGGGAGCGATGTTTTTGTCGATATTGGTGACAAGTCATGGGGCGTGCTGGCTTGTCAGAAGTACTTTGGCGGAATAGAGCGGTCGAAGACGCTGCATATCGGCGACCAGTTCTTGTCTGCCGGCGCGAATGATTTTAAAGTAGGTCAATCCCCGGTCTGCTACTTTTGCGGGGTTTGCTGATCTGTATTTTTTTTTTTCTACAGGCTCGATTGGCATGCACGACCGCGTGGATCTCCAATCCTGGAGAGACGGTGCAGTTGCTCGACGAGTTGGCTGCCCTAGAGGGATATGAGTGATGACTTTCTCACGGCAAGGCTGGGTCCGCCGTATTTCATAGCCTGCTTTTTGCGCACTTTCCTCGCTCCTTCACCGCATTGCTTCTTCTGCTGGTTTCCGACGTCTCCCACGTTCTGGCAGTGACGCACCCCCCTCCTTTGACAGCGGGAGGCGAGAAAACATTGTCAGTGATCTGGATATCGTCGGGGTAGATTCCACACATTACTTGCAACCTCAGACAGGATCGGGATAACGAAGTGTTTCAATATGCACTTTTCAATCACCTGGCGGGTCAAGGATTGGCTCCGGCAACTACACACTTAGACGTTTTACACAGTGAAAGTATGGCCTCGAGCATTACAAAGCAACTGAGATTTTCCAGGTGTATAGAAGGAAGGTGTTCTCCATAGATTGTGATCTCCAGAATTGGGGCAAGCAGCACACAGCGTCTGGAAAAGGAAAGATTCTGGGCGAGCGCCGAATTCTTCACTCTCTGCCTGGAGACGCTGTTGCAACCCCACGTACAATTCTTCACGCAGGGTGTTAACTACAGTAGTAACCACTGTGCAACCGTAGCTTATTCAAAAACGACATGTTCGGCAGTCTGTCTGTGGCACTTTCAGCGACTATGTCTTAGGCAGCCTTGAAAAGCTACAGGACTCGAGGGAAACTATGTTTCTCATTTGTCGTGAAAAGGGCGTAGTCGAGATCTCAGAACATACCAGTTTTCCTTTCTTCATTTCTCTTTGCGTGCCCACTTTCATCGTGTGTGTCGATTCAGTAGACATCACACCTCACCTTTATGGGGCTAGCTTTGAGTTCCAGCACCTGAACCCTCCACGCCCAGCGCCTTGATCACTTCCTCCAGCGACCTCTCCTCTCCACCACCTTTGATCTGCCAGACAAACTTCTCTTCCGGCCCGCAATTCTGCTCCGACTTTTCAGGTTCGTCGAGGTCAATCACCAGTCCGACGGTGCCCTTCCCCATCCACCGCACCCTGACCGCTAGCTCGTCCCGCCGGACCTTGACCCACATCTTCCTCGTCTGGTCTCGCTTGGGGGAATACGACGCCAGCTCGCCGCCCGCCGAGAACAGCGGGTGCCACGGAATCAGATACACGTCCTTGAACGTGGGAGACTTTTTGTATTTCCAGTAGGGGTTGTAGGGTTTCACGCCGGTTGCTTCGATGATGGGGTTGGTTTGTTGTTCGTCTTCGTCGACGTCTTCGTAGTCTACGAGGTCCCAGCCGGATTTGCCCGCGAAGCCGGTTGCGCCTCCGAACATGGGCGGTCCCTTCAAGGGGGAGTCCTTTGGCTCTGGCGGCGGATAGATCCGTTTGGACAGGTCCGTGATGTAACTGACCAGGTCCAGCGTGTACATAAAGGTGATGAAGTCTTCGACTTCCTCCCTAAGGCCGAGTTTGAGCGGGGATTTCATGGCGTGGGAGAGGGCAGGCAAGTTGGTGAGAACCTCGAACTCGGTTCCGAAACCAAGGGTTGGATGCATGTTGGTGTAGATGCGGACGCGGAAACCCTTGGAAGGTGTGCAGAGCGGGACGGTCACGTAGGATTCAAGGGGCCCCAGGAGGGAGTCGATGAAGGATTCGACGGGCGGATAAGTGTCCAAGGTGGTGGTGGTGGCCGGCGGCGAGCGACAAGAGGTGAGGGGGAAGTAGTTTGGTGAGCACATTAGCCCTGCAGACTGCAGGGTTTTGGTCAAGGTATCGACGACGGAGGCGAGCCATCGGAAGTGGGATTTGTGATCGAGGTAGGCAACGGCGGGCCGGAGCAGGATGTATTCGGGCGTGGGTCTCGGCTTTGCGGTGACAGGTGGAGGTATTCGACTTCTTCGACGGAGATTTTTGCGATGTGCGTGTGAGAGCAGGATGCGAAAGGTGTGCGAGAGCGCTTCGGCGAGGGTATTCTCCTCTTCCGACGTTGACTGTCCCGGGCTGGCCTCTTCGAGCTCCACGAGATCCACGACTATCTGGCGCTGATCGTCTGCCGGGAAGTGAAAGGAATCCTTCTTGACATCGACGCCAAGTCTCATTAGACTGCGCGCCTCTCGATACAACTCGTAGAATAGCTCCTCCTCGAACAGAGTATCTCGCGCCTGGCGGATGTCTGCTTCGACGGGAGTCGTATCCTTTGTGTCGACGAGCTTGGGGATGTAACTCCCAAGAATCTCGTCACCTTTCTGCACGCGAACCCGCACCGCTTTGGGTGTTGACTCGTGGTGTCCCTGGTCCAACATCAAGTTCCCTCCCTCGCCTTTTCTCAGCGCCGCCAGCCCTCTCTCGCGGAATGAAGCGTTTGCTAGCCATGTCAGCAGGTGCCTTTTTTTTTTCTAAACAGGACCGAACACAGAGAGCACACATACCTTCCATGAACCCGAGTTGTACTCCCAGCGTCTGTCTCTCCCGCGGCAACCTGCACACCTTCCATCCCTTGTCCTTGACGGCCAGCACCTCGGACCAATATTTCGTTTCTGAATCCACCGTCTCCGTCAGTCGAGCCGCAGACCGGAGAAGTTTGTCAGCTGCCGAGCGGAAACTCTCCAGTTTCCATCCGCGCGACACCACGTCAACGTCCTTCTGTTCGGCCTCTGAGCGTTCGGGGATCTTGGTGACGTCGATGCCCAGCGATCCGAGGGGCGCTTTGGATTTGAGGTAGGACGACATGGACATCTCAGCATGGCGGGGATTATACTTGGAGGCGAGGAGGGAGACGAAGTCGAGCGCAAAGGTCGCTTCCGCGTGTGCTTGCCTGAGAGATTACGGGGTAAGCATGTCTTTCTGCGGGATCTCTGGTATTACTGTTTGGCGAGGGCCTTGCGGAGGTGAGAGGGTCACTGACATGGCAAACTCGAGAATCTCAGCGCGACTCTTGAATAGCTGCTTCTGGCGATTGACCTCCTTGTCCTCGTCTTGCTTCTGCAGCAGCGCCTCGTTTGGATCATCGGGATCGCGACCTGCGGCGCGCAGGGCCTCGATCTCGGCGAGCAGGCCAGCTTCCGTGACATTGCGAAAGGACCCGCGCTGGGCGTTGATCTGGGCGATCTGGAGGGCGAGGGTGTCTTTCTTCTCCGGTTTGGGCCTGAGGGGACGAAGAGGGAGCGTAAAGGAGTCCGACATGGTCTAGTCCAGCGGTATGAAGCCGTGGTGTGCCGGCATGGAGGAAGAGACGCTTTGTGGTCTGGTCGTCAACGGGACATCTAGCAGGCGGTCGTGAGTCTTCCTTTGCCTGCAAACGCACCCTTGGGCTCTGGAAAAGGTTACAAGTAGTTAGAGCATTCAAATAGAACGGCTGACGCCAGATAAATCAGAAATGAATTAAATTGAGATAAGATAATACACCGCGCTACGCGAAGGCTGGCGAGGAAGTGAAAAATACTAAGCTACCGTTCAAGTCGTGATAGGAATGAACAAAGAGGAAAAAAAAGAAAAGTTATGCGTTGACCGACCCCGGGATTGAACCGGGGACCTTCTGTGCTCCACTACCCGATCCGGGACGAAAAGGGGCAATGTAAGACAGACGCCCTAACCACTAGGCCAGTCGGTCATGCTCGCACTAGGGTTGGCGACCGATTTATTCACTCTTCAAGCGATGCGCATGAACGTGGATGAGCTGACTCAGCGTCTGGTTGAGTGGCCTTATTCTTGATGGAGACGGTCCGATCGTCGATCCTTGCGCTTCCTTCTTGGTTCCGGCAGCCGTCAAAACGATCTTGCTTCAAGGGGTTGTTCCTCCACACACAGGAAAGTAGTACAGGAACGTGGATGGCAACAGTGAGCCCAGGAAGAATGTTGGTCAAGGGGTCAGGCCACCCGATCGCTCGCTCCAGGGGCCTCTTCCAGCCCTCAGGCGATGTCTGGCCTGATGGACGTTGCATCGCACTCATTCTTGTCGCTGTGTCCCGGAGATACATTTCTCCGGTTATCTGGTGTAGGATGATGAACTGAAATGGAGGAACTACCTAGGCGCTATTCCTAGCCGCTGATGGGCTAAGATGAAGCTAGACTACAAATAGAAAGACTTGGTGACAAAACGCCCCAATGCGGCATGGTGCACACTAAAATGCAGGGACAACTCAGCATGAAATAGAACCAAATAGTTAGTGCAATCGCGCATCGTGTAAGCGGTTTGCGTATCATGTGATGCAGTGTCGCTTCTATGACGCTGCCCAGCCCCTCACTTTAGTATCTCTCTTGCTGGACTGCCCGGTGTGTGCTTCTGGCTTAACCTTCCACCAGTGAAGGTCTCCCACAACATTTTTCCACCCCAGAATCAGTCTTATGGTGATTACCAACTTGTGTCCCTGCTTCCCAGTGCCTGCGTGAGGTTTGTTCAGGCTAATTCACGATCCAATTTTAACCCAGAGCTTAGTGGGAGCTTGATTACTGTTCGCTTGCTCACCCAACGGCTGCTTCGGGATCCCCACTACAACGCGTGGTATCAAGTACCTGCCTCGTTCTGGGCTAGGCTCGTGTGCGGCAGCGCCGTAAAGCCCTACGAACGTTCAACAAAAGGGGAAAAAAATTAAAAAAAAAGAAAAAAAGAAAAAGAACAAATACTGGATTAAAACTTCCGAGACGACCGGAGAGGGTCAAATGTCTGGCAGCATCGCCCAGGCCCAGCGCCGCCGCATCGCGGTGCTCACCAGCGGAGGTGATGCTCCCGGCATGAACGGCGTCGTGCGAGCGGTCGTCCGCATGTCCATCCACTGCGGCTGCGAGGCATACGCCGTTCACGAGGGTTATGAAGGGCTGGTGCAGGGAGGAGACTTTATCAGACGCATGTACTGGGAGGACGTGCGGGGTTGGCTTTCTCGGGGCGGCACGCTCATCGGGTCCGCGCGGTGCATGGCGTTCATGCAGCGAGAGGGCCGACTCAAGGCGGCCAAGAACATGGTGCTGAGAGGCATTGATGCGTTGATTGTCTGCGGTGGAGATGGCAGTTTAACGGGCGCCGATCTGTTCCGTGCAGAGTGGCCTAGCCTGCTGGAGGAGTTGGTCCGGAAGGGGGAGCTGACGGCGGAGCAGATTGCACCTTACAAGACTCTGAACATCGTCGGAGTGGTGGGCTCGATCGACAACGACATGTCCGGGACGGACGCTACGGTGGGGTGCTACTCGTCACTGCATCGCATCTGTGAGGCCGTCGACGAGGTGTTCGACACGGCCGCCTCCCACCAGCGTGGTTTCGTCATTGAAGTCATGGGCCGTCACTGCGGTTGGCTGGCCCTGATGGCTGCCATCAGCACGGGCGCTGACTGGCTGTTTATTCCCGAAAAGCCCCCTCGCGATGGATGGGAGGAGGACATGTGCGAGATTATCACCCAGGTGAGTGTGACGCAGTCCAGATGAAAATGGATGCAGAGGCACTGATGAGAAGCAGAACCGCAAACGAGGCAAGCGACGGACCATCGTCATCGTTGCAGAAGGCGCACAGGACCGCCACCTCAACAAAATTACCTCCTACGCCGTCAAGGACATTCTCAGCAATCGACTCAAGCTCGACACCCGGGTCACGGTCCTGGGCCACACACAACGTGGTGGTCCTGCCTGTGCCTACGATCGATGGTTGGCGACACTTCAAGGCGTCGAAGCCGTCAAGGCCGTGCTCGAAGCGTCTCCCGATTCCCCTTCTCCCTTGATCACCATCCGGGAGAACAACATTGGGAGAACCTCCCTCGTCGAGGCAGTCCGCATGACAAAGGCCGTTGCAAAGGCGATTGCTGCAAAGGATTTTGATACAGCTATTGGCATGCGCGACGCAGAATTCAAGGACTACCACCGCTCATACATCAACCTTACTTCTCCACACCACCCGAAGATGCTCCACCCTCCCGAGAAGGTAAACCCTTTTTTTTTTTTTTTCTTTTCTTGATATTCTGCCTCACTTTGTAGGCACTCGCTGACGGTTTTAGCAGAGAATGCGCATTGCTATCATCCACGTCGGTGCACCTGCCGGTGGCATGAACCCGGCGACGCGTGCGGCGGTGTCGTACTGCTTCTCTCGTGGTCATACCCCCATTGCCATCTACAACGGCTTCCCCGGCCTGTGCCGCCACCACGATGACAAGCCCGTTGGTTCTGTGCGCGAGGTGAACTGGCTCGAGGCGGACTCGTGGGTCAACGAGGGAGGCTCCGAGATTGGAACCAACCGCGGCCTGCCGTCCGAGGACATGGCCAAGACGGCAGAGTGCTTTGCGCTGTACAAGTTTGACGCGCTGTTTATCATTGGTGGATTCGAGGCGTTTACGGCCATGAGCCAGCTGCGCAAGGCCCGCGAGCAGTACCCCGTGTTCAAGATCCCGATGGTGGTGCTGCCCGCCACCATCTCCAACAACGTGCCGGGCACAGAGTACTCGCTTGGCAGCGACACCTGCTTGAACACGCTGATGAACTTTTGCGACGTGATCCGGCAGTCTGCCTCGTCGTCACGTCGCCGGGTGTTCGTCATCGAGACCCAGGGCGGGCGCTCGGGCTACATCGCGACCATGGCGGGACTGGCGGTCGGTGCGTATGCCGTATACATCCCCGAAGAAGGCATCGACATCAAGATGCTGGCGCGCGACATTGAGCATCTCCGGCACAGCTTTGCCACGGATCGCGGGGCCAGCCACGCCGGCAAGATCATCCTCCGCAACGAGCGCGCCTCTCCGACGTACACGACGCAGGTCATCGCCGACATGATCAAGGAAGAGGCGCGGGGCCGCTTCGAGTCTCGTGCGGCGGTGCCGGGTCACTTCCAGCAAGGCGGCAAGCCGACCCCGATGGACCGGATCCGTGCGCTCCGCATGGCCATCCGGTGCATCCAGCATCTCGAGTCGTACGCGGGCAAGACGCGCGAGGAGATCGACGCCGACCCGATGTCGGCCAGCGTGATCGGGATCAAAGGCAGTGAGGTGGTGTTTAGCAAGATGGCGGGACCGGACGGGCTGGAGGAGACGGACACCGACTGGGCGCACCGCCGACCCAAGAACGAGTTCTGGATGGACCTGCGCTGCCTGGTGGACACGCTGAGCGGACGGCCCGGGGAGGATGCGATCGGGATGCAGGCGGTCAGCGAGAGGGAAGGATGGATGCCGCCCGCGCAGTGCGCCGTCGATAACGTGCATGGTCTCTGAGTTTCTCCTCTTTCTTTTTCTTTTCTTTTTTTCCTCCTTGATGCGAAGAAGTGGGTTTCTGTTGGCGTGCAAGAGGGGTTTTCCAAGCTGATGGTTTGACGGGTTCTTTTATTCCACTCGACTGATTCTGTCTACTTTGCTCAGTCTAGCCGGCATGCACTACTACTACCCAACGATTCAGATTTCCTGGCCAACAAGCAGGAAGGTGTTGACATTTGATACAATACAAACATGATGCTCTATGGTCTCTCACTCTCTCACTCTCTCACTCACTTTCCCTCTCTCTCTCTCTCTCTCGCGCGCGCGCGCTCTCAAAGAATCCAAGTCACTATCGTTCCCCCGAGTTTGTGCGGTGGACTCTACTCTTCTCCACCTCTGTTTTTTGGTGTCCATCCAGCTCACCATGGTGCAAAGTAAGCAACCCAGCCCACCGTGGACAGACCGGTCTCAGCAGCATCAAACGGGGAGTTTGGGCCCAGCGTTGCTGGTGAGCTTTGCGACGAGGGCCCGCAGGTTTCCCAGTGCACGGGCAACCCAGTCCTTGCGCAGTCCTGGTTTCCTGCGTCGGCGCCGGGTCTGATGCTTCTTCCTTGGACGGGCGCACGACCGCCATGACCAGCCAAGAAGGACGGTGGAGCTGGGCAGAGAGATTGAGTTGGTCCGTGAGACGCTGAGAAGTTCCTCCCGTAGTCCATGGTCGTAGTCATGATCAAGAAAACCATTCTGTTTCATATGTTTTTGTCTGTTTGTTTGTTTGTTTCTCGGTCGCATTGTGTGTGCGTTGCTTCGTCCTGTGGAAGAATATCCCGAGTCTTATTATCTGTCTCGGTCCTGCGTTGGTCTGGGACGATGTGGGAGGGTCAACTAGAACGCATCAGCCGCTCGTCACGCTAGGCGGGGCACCTCGAGCTAGGGCGGCCCTGAGGGGACGGTGCGGACCCCGAGATCCCACGTCCGGTTGGCCAGAGGTCGGTCTTGGCGTGCTATAGCGCGGCGGCTATCGTCTTTGGCACCGCGGTCAGTCTCGCATTCTGGTCTTGGCTGCGGTCTTCTCTTCTGGGCGCAGGTGAGACACTTTTGCCCAGCCTTTCTTCTTCTTCCTCTCCCCCCCAAAAAGCAAGAGACTGGGTCGGTGGGTTGAGGCGGTGCTGTTTCACCTGTGTGGTGGTCTGTCTCCCTCTCTTTCCCTGACTCCTCAAAGCGAGCAGCCAGCACAGCCAGACCACACCATCTCCTCAAACCTCTCTCCCCCCCCCTTCCCCTCTCCCGATCCACGTCCAGGTACGCGTCCCCTTGTGCATGCCAGCGCTTCCCACAGGGCATGTGTGTGTGTGTGTGTGTGGATCTCCGCGACTAACCCGTCTCTCCACACGACGCCAGTCGTCTGTCTCTGCCAGGCCATCCGTTCCTGGACAATGTTCTCTCCCTGACTCCCCGATCACCTCCTCCCATCCGACCAGTTCGACGGCTCCCGCATCGGATCCCATCTCCACGAGATCTGTTCATCTGTTCATGCTCCCCGTTCCTCAGTCGATCGTCTCCCCCCCTCCATCTGACCATCTCCAGCCAGAGCCTTCAGTCGTCAGTACGGAATCAGGAACCTCCACCCACGCCTGAGATCCCCCCGACCTCCGGAGCGATGAAGCTCCTCGACTGGGCGCCCTCATGGGTCGTCCTGCTCTCTGCCGCCTACCTCTCTCTCAACTCCCTCCGCCCCGTTCATGCCACCCCTCATCATTCAAATACCAAGAGAGTCAGGCGATCAAGTGTGCCCGTGCGTGCGGGGGATGA
>FQSS02000674.1:18593-33580 GCA_900128795.2 Malbranchea cinnamomea | reverse complement strand
CTGGTGCTTTGACGCTCATCCATATATATTATATAACATACATACATGCATATATACATATGTGAAGATGGAAAAAAAAAATATAAAAGAAGAACATGTGCTGATGGATGTTGATGCCTAGAATCCATCAAACGAGCAGCGGCCACCGCGGCCAAACACATGACCAAATATTACACGGGCTGGAGACCCGGAGACGTCCCCGGTAACCTGCCCGACCCCTACTACTGGTGGGAAGCCGGCGCCATGTTCGGAGCCCTCGTCGACTACTGGTACTACACCGGCGATGACACCTACAACAACATCACCACCCAGGCCATGCTGCACCAGGCCTCGCCCACCCGCAACTTCATGCCCCACAACCAGACCTTGAGCTTGGGAAATGACGACCAGGCCTTCTGGGCCTTCGCGGCCATGCAGGCCGCCGAGCGCAAGTTTCCCGACCCGCCCGAGGACCAACCGCAGTGGCTCGCCCTCGTCCAGGGCGTCGTCAACTCGCAGATCGCGCGCTGGGACGTCTCCAAGTGCAATGGCGGGCTCAACTGGCAGATCTTCAAGCTGAACAAGGGCTTCACGTACAAGAACACCATCTCCAACGGCTGCTTCTTCAACCTGGCGTCCCGCCTCGCCGTCTACACCGGCAACAAGACCTACGCCGAATGGGCCCAGAAGGCCTGGGACTGGACCGTGGGCGTCGGCTACATCCTCGACTCGTGGGAGTTTATCGATGGCGCCCACGAGGAGCACAACTGCACCGATCTCAACATGCTGCGCTGGACCTACAACGCAGGTGTCTACCTGTATGGCGCCGCCAACATGTACAAATGGGTGCGTTCTTCTTCTTCTGCTTCTATCTCTACCGATGCTGACTGCTTGTCACAGACCAACGAGTCCGAGTACTGGAGGGAGACCATCACCAACATCATCAATGGCTTGAAGATCTTCTGGTACGACGGCGGCGACATCATGTTCGAGGTCGCCTGCGAGCCCCCCGACACCTGCGAAGTCGACCAGCGCTCCTTCAAAGCCTACCTCGCCCGCTGGCTGGGTGCCACCGTGCAGCTGGCTCCCTTCACCCGGGAACTCATCGAGCCGAAGCTCAAGGCCAGCGCCATGGGCGCCGCCAAGGCCTGTACCGGCGGTCTCGACGGCGACGAGTGCGGCCTGAGATGGTACACGGGCCAGTGCGATGGCAGCTTTGGGGTGGGTGAACAGATGGCGGCGCTCGAGATCTTCGACTCCATCCTGGCCCTGGACGCCGATCCGCCCGTCACGAACAGGACGGGGGGCACGTCTCGCGGCGATCCTAACGCCGGATTGGACCAGCCCGATGCGATCGAGCCCGACTGGCAGTACGTGAGAGCCATCACGACGGCGGACCGGGCGGGCGCGGGCATCATCACGGCCATTTTGATCCTCGCGATTTCGGGCGCGGCATACTGGTGTACATGGACGGAGTAACCCACGTTCGTTTCCTTTTTATTTTCTTTTTTTTTTCTTCTTTTTTTTCTTTTCTTTTTTTTTCTTCTTTATCTATTTCCTTCTACGCTTTCCTAGGGATGGTTGCATCTTGACCTTTTTTTTTCCTTCGGCCGGGGTGTTTTTTTGCATATGACTCCAATATACTCCTTGGGCGATATATACGACTACCCACCTACTACACTACCCGCTCTACACGCGGCGTTCGCGGCATGATTTTTTTTTTTCTTTTCTTTTCTTTTTGTCCTTGATGTGTCCATTTACCCGGGTTTTTGCTGCGGTGGGATACTAGAGATGTAATACCTCTTTTACATAACTGAGGAATGATACACCGACATCTGCTACCTGCGATGTACTTACCTGCATCACTGCATCAATCGACTTCTGACCATCTGGGATTCATCTCTCCATTCAGACTTAATGCAGTTTGGACGTTCCGATACAGTCTGTGACGAGCCAAGTTCCACAGGATTTAGCGAGTCGAAGATCGACCCCGACGCACGACGCAACCCCACGAAAGCATAAGGAAAGTAGAAAAATCTCAATGACGATAAATTACCAAAAAAAATCTCACAGCGGCAACTCCAGCGCCGTACCTGACCAAGCTGAGACTCGAACTCAGGACCTTCTCGGTGTTAACGAGATGCGATAACCAACTACGCCACTCGGCCGGCTTCTTGAGACAGTATCGGTCAGTATTCCTTGTGGCGGGAAAGTGGAATCGCTTGTCGAAAGGGGAAAAAATAAAAAAGATCAGAGCGTGGATATGCTCTGTGAGGGATTGACACCTGACCAAGCTGAGGTTCGAACTCAGGACCTCCTCGGTGTGAACGAGACGTGATAACCAACTACACCACTCGGCCGGTTGTTGTTGTACGACAACCCAGCTTTAAGTTGATGAAAAATATATTCTTTGTTAATCTTCGATGCTTTGTTTTCCGGCCGACCGCACGCCAGATGAAAAACTACATTGGGTTAACGGCCGAAACAGGCCTGTTCTGGCGCCGCTTTCAGCCGTCAATCCGCCAACACTTTTCTCCACGCACCCTGCCAGATACCGCCCACGCACCACACTATGCACCTCAACACCCACTCCATCCCTCGACTGTGTCCACCCGTCACCTAGCTTCAGCCATCTTCTCCCTGCCTTGCCCTGCCTGCCTTGCCCTGCCTCACCCTGGCATGCTCTCAGCGGCTGCATCATGAACTCAATTTTACGCTGGAAATGGTGTCGAGGCCTTCTGCTTACCGGACCACGGCAGATCGTGGCCGTGGCTTGCCCATCTGCTCGCCCAGCGGCTGCATCGTGGTACATCCTGGCTTGTAAGAAAAACGAGCAAATGGCCACGATTCCAGATTAGAACAACGGTTGGTGACAAGATGCGGGATTGTCACATGGCAATAAGGAAGGACGGTCCATAAGGTAGAGAAATGGACCGGCCAGACAGATAGGATGGAGGGACCTTTTACGAGGAACATAAAAGGGCGCTCCTCACCCGACCAGAGGAAGGATTTCTTGCGATCACCTCATGTTGTGAGTTGACTACCTACTGTTGTATCTACTCGGATTCTGCTATTGGAGATATCAAGCCAACTTGTGTTTGATTACCCTTGGTCCATCACCCTTACTAGTCCTAGTACTGGTGTTGAAGAATCTTTATTGTGATAATATCCAAGACCCGAGAACGTTCCTAGGAGAACCCCTTTCAAGGCCCTCACCTAAGTCTTTTCACTCGAAGACCTCCTACCGAACGGAAAAAGGCTGGGACGAGTTCTTAGGCAACTCACCTGAAGGTCCTTGAGCAGGTTCGACCCCTTCTGAACTCGCCTCACATAACAAACTAACTGAGCCTTAGGCGCTCACGTTGTGATTGATCTCTCTTCAACACTGTCCCTCTCTCTCCCAGGGCAGCTGACAGGATGGCTATCTCTGGTGCAGAGGATCACTCTCCTGCTTCAGCTTGGTTCAGGTGATGAATGCTTCTCAGATGATGGAGGCAATGACACAGATTGCATCTCTGTCTGTGATGATGACGACGTAGGCAATAACCTAGCTGGTGATGTGCTGGAGGGCGACCGTTCATGGCTCCTCAGAGGTCTAGCTGATGCATTGAAGGACGACGATGCCTGGCTCAATGGGAAGCATCCGCCAGAGTACTATCTCGAAGAGGAAGCCAACCTTAACCCATCCTGTCTTCGACAGCTACGGTACAGCCCTAGGACACAGGAGAAACTTGACTGGGTCAGAGAGCACTGGGAGCAGTGAGTACTATTGTCAGGAACTTTGCCCTGTCTAAGCATTGTGAATTAACCAGCCACGCGTTACCCAAGGTACTGCAAGTTTGTTGGTCGGGATCCTGTTCAAGCATATGATAATCTCAGTATTCAATCCTTGAAAGGCTTTCTCAGCTGGGTGTGTGACCGACGTCGAGGAAAGAATGGAAGGCGTCGGGGAATCAAGCGTCTCTTGAGACATTCTGGAAATGGTACCAGCTTGCCTACAAACGTCAAACTGGCAAGAAGATTGATGAGATGATCATCAAAAAAATTCTCAGGATGTGAGCAGACTTGGGCTTGTCTTCCGGTGGTAGCACTGATCAGTTTCCCAGTTATTAAGATGCATTGCTGATGAAAAGAAACTCAGCCGTCAGAAACGGGAGAAGGTGTCCCGGACAGCGGTCGTCAGTTGCTGCCGCCGGCTCTATCAAGGGCTGTCACTCGCTCACATTCAGCCTTTGCTCCCCCGGAACCCCGCGAGCGTGATCTCGCCGTTGTTCGAGATTCGGCGGGACTTGACTTTCCGTCATAGCTGCGCCGGAGTGAACGAGTTTCCGGATCTCCCAACCGCCACAGGCCGTGGGAAAAAGACGATGCAGTCGATCGCGGGCGCAGAAGCTCTCGTCGGGTACCCATGTCCGGACGGGACAGTCCCAGCGAGTCTGCGCGATTTGGCGAAAGCCATCGCAGGCCCGGGACTCCTGACTCCATGCGAGAGATGGCATCAGAACCAGACCGCTGGTATGACCAGCACTTTCCACGGCCGCACCTTACGGAGAGTCCCGATTACATTTCTGTGAAGACAGAACTCGATGCCGATACCTCACTGCCACGTCCTCGCCGGCGGCATCCCTACAGCACGGTCAGATAGTACTCGACCTCGGATTCGTCTTTACCCCAGGCATCGGTCAGAAACACCTAAAAGTTCCGATAGCCAGTCCGCTGAATTCCCAGAACCAATCCAAGGGCCGTCCTGTTGGGAGATGATGGAGGAACTTGCTAAGCATATGTCCCACCTGAAAAATGTCACGAGCACCGTCTGTCGCAACCCGCAGAGCTGTCGGGTCATCTGTTACGACATACCCAAAGATGGCTCGGCCTCCAGGGCCCATCCAACCCCTTGAATTATCTCAGGCGCCTCGACAGAAGCTCGACTTGATGAAAAACCTCTCGTGGCTGAGCAGGGGTTTTTACCCCAGTGGCTACAGGCCCTTTATCCTCGTCGAGGATGTAACGCCTGACATCATCGAGGCCTTTGTCTCAACGTTTTGGATGAACCCTGAATTCTTTGAGGAACATCTCAATTGCTCAGGGTATCGTCCGGATTTCTATAGTGATCCCGCCCCTGATACCTGGAATATCAACACTTCCGCCAGCAATTCGTGTCGTTCAGATGGTTTCGGCCCGTCCGTCGATTCCGGATGAGGCCACTGCCTGATGAAGAAAAGAATACACTTTTATCGCTTGATAGGAGAAATTTACAACAACAACAATCTCGGTGAAAAGGGCGAAAACCAACATATGTCGACAAGAGTGACCCATTGTCTCCGATCCTTCAATAATATCCGAGGGTCCCGGCACTTTTCCTGCCGCCTGGGAAGAGAAAATTACTCACCAGATATCATCCGTTCCCCGCCGTCCTCCCTGGGTAGGTTGCCGCCCCCGTCACGCCTCTTGTCTGCGCTGCGGTTCCTACCTTGAACTCAAGTCCAAATAGTGATAATCCTAACAGACCCCCTTCCTTCCTTGGAGAGGTGTGATTCATCCAAAACCGGTCGGCCGCTTGAACCTGACATCATGTTTCAGCAAGCTTATAGCAGGGTTCTTACGGCGCCTGCGCTGAGCCTAGTTAGTATGTTCAACGGAAGTCCGCTTACTCGCGAACAGCTCGCCCAGATCGAGATGCACCTTCACAAAACCACCTCCACGTATGTCGACCTCCTCTATTTTCTGCAGTCAGACATAGCGGAGTCAACGGTCGACATCATTTCATGGTTGTATTCGCGACATGGTTGGCTTTGTCCACTTCGTCAGCACTGTTCTTGAGGAAATCAGGGAGAGTCGGCCGATGACTCCTTCCTAGAACGACGACTTGTCCATTGGCGGGGCTCTATGTTGCGTCTCCAGACCGAACTACCTGCCATTTATCGTTCATGCGCTTTATTGACGAGTCCGATCTTGCGGTTGAGTCCACGCTTCTCCAGAGAACGTCGTACCAGCTGTCGCTTCTCATGCAGCAGAGCCAGGAGTGCTACAGAGATTTGAGAGCCGACGATTGCGTTGCTGGAGGGCAAGCGTGCCATCTCCCAAGCCGAAAGAGTGAACACGCTGACGGAGTTGGGTTTCTTTTTCATCCCCTTGACCTGTGCCGCGTCCCTGTTCAGCATGCAAGTGAGCGTGCTTGAGGAACCGGCACCGCTTCACGTGTTCGCTGTTGTTGCCGTTCTGATCCTGGCTCGCACCTATCTCCTTCGGCTCGCGCAGCGCAGTATGATTGTCAAACAGTTCATCAGGTCCCAACTCAACAAGAACCACGAGCATGCCGGACTGCCACATGGAGTGCACGTCGTCCGATATTCCTTGTCAAGAGGAGATTTTCTACGCGTTCCGCTGCATGCACCTCTTGCTCACCCTCCCTCATCACGACCTGGTTACTACTCGTGACCATGTGCATTCTGGGCCTCCCGATTGGGTTCCTCTGGACCCATCGCCACCTGGATGCCGGGTATAAGAGCGCGTCACCAATCTTCGTTAGGCCGTGGTTGCAACCCGGCGACACCTATGGCTCTGCAACACGTCTCAGCCTCCTTGCTCACAGGACGAATCACGCACAGGGCGCTTGAATTCTTCGATTGCGCCATCCGTTCAGCGCACATCCGGAATCGCTTCCGGTCACCAGCGGATGTTGGCCAGACTCAGCATGCAATGTTGGCAATTTCTCCGGGCTGGTCTCCTCGTGGATGTCGCGAGACGTGTTCGCAGAACCAGGAAGCTGCTCGATGATGTCAAACTCCAGCCGAACCCAGTTGAAACAACACACGGTTGAGACGACAGTTCTATTCGTGAGAACCGAAGCGAGGGTCAACCACATCACACCGCACAGTGGCAACAGCGCCGCTCATTTGAATTCCGGGGTCCAGAAGATTGCCGCTTGCCGCAGCGAGATCTAAAATCGTCGGGGACCACAGGACATGGTACAGGTCCACTACTAGCTTTACAGTTTAGACTTGGCCGCGTGGCAGGAAGGTGTTTTTTTTCATGGGAGAAAAAGTCGAGTAATGCCATTAACATTGACTTCTGGACCAGCATTTCATGTGGGGTACGAACGAGAATGGAAAGATGACCGTCAAGCAAGACATCCATGCGATAATGAGACGCTTTTCACGAGTCTATCAGTACGTATCTTTGTTTTAGGACTCTGCAGATGTGAACTTGACAACAACTGACAAGGCAATGGGGCATCAGAGATCCTAGTACTGCAAGAATGCTCTTTTGGCGCCATGAAACGAAGATGACGCAGTGAAAACCAGGTCGAGTGGGTGCCCTAGAGGTCTTCGAGTATGACTTGCGCTCGACGACCTCGTAGCCCCGGAACTCAAAGAACTTCTTCATCTCCCCGTCATCGATCACCGCTTGAGCGATGTCCTTTTCGCAGGTTATCACAAGCTCGCATCCTGTCCGAGTTCTGATCGCCCGCGCCTCGGGGCGGATACACGATCACAAGCCCCTGGGTCAGGGTGTCCCTAAACAAAATGCCGGAACGCCACGGGTTTTCTGAAACCAAAATCCGCCTTCTCGTAGATGCGCGCATCCTGCCAGTCCGTAATCACGGGTGACAGCGGCGGGAACGAATTGATCCGGATGAATAGCGACGTCTTGTCGCGGATCGGCGCAACGGCGGCGAGGGGGCCCTCTTCCGACACGCCGTTGGTCAGGCTGCGGGAGCGGGGGCGTGGGACGCGGTGATGGACACGGAGGCGAATAACACGTTGCACTGCAAGCGCTCCGGTATGTTGCTGAGTCGCAATCTCACGTTGACTGCTTCTCGCCACAGCGGTTTCGAATCGACGTCGGCCTGGTACACGGCGGCACGATGGCGGGTCACGACGCGCCAGATGAGCGCGCAGAATGCATCGTAGGTCGAGATCCAGGGGGCGGTAAAGACTTGCACGATGGCGATAGTCTTCCTACAGCTGGCGGACAAACCTGGCCCAGCCCATCACGTCGTTGGCGTAGTGGTGGTGGTGCATGTTGAACACTAAGCCGCCGCCCGGAATGAAGTTTGCCTGGAACGCGGACACGACGCGGCCTCGCGTCGGGCAAGCAACTCGGGCTTCTGGCCATAGGTCATGCCGGGGATGCTCAGGCGCGCGATGTTCTCGATGCCCAGACTTGCAGACGTGAAGTTGGCCCGTTCAAGGTCCGCAAAGGATGGGAACTTTGCCGACGGCCCCGTTCCCGGATGCGTCGTTGGCGTCGTCGAGCCACTGCACAACGAACCGCACGGCGCTGTCTTGTTTCTTGACGAACGAATGGTCGCCCGTCGTCGTTCTTCTCGATCGTCCCCACGAGATGTCTGCACTGGGCAAGCGTCCGCTCGAGCGCCTCCTTGAGCGCCTCAACCACGGCCCGCGTATCCACGTCCCTGGCGAGTTTGAAGAACAGCGCGTAGTTGTTGTACGTGCATGCCACGAGGTGGTCCAAAGTCGAGAGCCGGAAGCGCTCTTCCGGGTCGTCTTCCGTAGCCCACTGGATGGAGCCAGAACTCCTCTCTCTTCGGCATGGTCAGATATATCTCCGACCGTGTGGAAGAGGTTAGTACTAGGCGTAGTAGCACTACTACCTTCCAGTCGGTGTTACAACGAGTGCTCCACCTTGCACCATTAAAAACCACATACAAAATTCGTTATATCGTTATCCTTATCAGCCCCATAATGCCGCGGAGATCTGCAATTTCCAACGCGCAAAAGCGGCACTCCGTGCCCAGCGTAGACTTCGTCGTCCAAATGCCTCGAATATAGACCTCCAGCTGTGGTCTCAGTCAACCTACAACACGATTGTAGCGCAGCTCGGTCCCAAAAGAGCACGAAATTTCAGTCGTCGGATCCATCAGAGAGTACGTTGATTGCAAAACATGCCCGGTCCACCAGGTCGCGGAAGACAAAGAGCAATATAAACTGCAACGATCTTGATAATCAACAGAGAACAGTCTTATCCACTACACCTCTGTCACACCATGACGCCGTACAGCCATCAGACCAAGCAAAACAGAAAGGCCCAAAGGTGAAAGCAAGAGACACTTCTCAGAAGTCGAGCCGCGAAGAAAATGGATACAATACACGCGACACGAGAAGAACTTCAGGGATAATTGAGACCTACAATGGATTCTGGAGGTATCTCCCAAAGCAGGATGACAATACCACATGCGAATCCCCCCTGGAGGGAAAAAACTCCAAGAAGTCTAAGCGCCTTGCACGGGTCAGTATCGTGGATCTGACGTGAGATCACTCCCCCGGTGCCGTGGGAGCAAGCACGGGTGACCATCCCAACTGATGATTGCATACCTCTAACTTCTTATTGTCCCTCTTTGACTGTTTGGAATGCGGTCTGTTTCATATTGATGCCGCTGATGATGCCAATATAAAGATGGAGTCGTGTAGATACATGCTGAATAAATATACTCCCTTACTTTCTGCAGTCTGGTGTTACTCTCTTGAATATGCGAATATAAACAACTTGATGTCAATTCCTGGTACATACGACCATAGGGAGTGGAAAACAGGGCTTCCCGTCCGCTCAGCCGTACTTAAGCCACTCGCCGGCTGGTTAGTAGTTGGGTGGGTGACCACCAGCGAATCCCAGCTGTCGTATGTTTTTGCTTCCCATCCATTTTTTGGCGATCTTCACTGCCATGCTCTCTTCATCTTTGTGCCCTCTTCGCTGTGATTCACAGGAAGATAGATTTGTCATTCTATACTGGGTAATTTATGTTCCGGTCTTTCGTTAAAACCTCGATATAGCGAGATTCGTCAGAGGGCCTTGGTCTCCCATACAAAATTCGGTATATCGTTATCCTTATCAGGCCCATAATGCCGCGAAAATCTGCCATTTCCAACGCCCAAAAGGCGGCACTCCATGCCCAGCGTAGACTTCATCAAAATGCCTTGAATAAAGACCTCCAGCTGTGGATCTCTGAGATCCCCTCCCCGATACAGTTACAATCTAGCAATCATCCTTATCTGATTCAAAGCGACGACGATCTGAGCGCTGGCCTGAGCTTGAAGAGGCCTTGTACGAGTGGATACGATGAGCTGGAAGCTGCAGTAAGGGCAATCAATGACAGTCTATTTCCATTGCAGAATACGCGGGTTATTTGGCTTCCAGCAAAAACGACAAGTCGATATCAACCTCCTGACCAAGGCATCATTCGTACGTGGAAAGCCTATTGGAAACGGCAGTGAATGTGAAACTGACCGAATCCTATTTCTACAATGAATGTTTTGAAAGCTATTCGATGGGGCGTTCAGGCTTGGGAGGTTGATCTGAAGATGGAAACAATTCAAAAGTGCTTTCAAAAAGCTCCTAAGGATCCAGAGATTGATGAGACTGACTCTGGTATATACTCTGAGATCACACGGGATTTTGCACAGCTTCAGCTATCATCACATATCCATAATCTTATGGATACTGATCAGTTCCTTGATTCTAAGGATGAGGTAGTTAAGGATGTCATTGAGAGACTTGATGAGCGGATTCTGGCACAGTTTGGCCCTGAAATCGAGGCTGAATCTGATGAGACAGAGGTTTTGCCAAAGATCTCCAATGCAGATGCTTTGGAGGCTTTCAAAAAGCTACGATTGTACGAGGAGCAGCAGGACTCTGGAGACAGAGGGTTTATTCAGGCTCTGAACCGGCATGAGAGGGTTTATTAGTGTTAGAAGAGATCTATTTCAGCAGCAGCGGGATATACGAGTCTATTTTCAATGAAATATCTATATAACGAATCCTCGATAACGAGAAAATGCGATTGCACCATTCAATTCGTTATATCGAGGTTTTACTGTAGTAGCCTACTTAGTTGACGAACGTCAGAATGATGAAGCTGCTGACTTGCGAGGGGTAAGGTTGTCGAAGTCGTAGAATGTCGGCCGCAAGGGCAGGTTGTTCTTCGTTTCAGTAAGTAGTTATGTAGTACTTATTATTTCATTCTTCTTTGCTGACAGGGAAACCCCTCCAGCGCCCCCTCTCCTACCATTTCTTCCCCTTGACTGAATTGATCCACCAGGCCAGGGTGCTCCATACTGACAGGGGAAAGAAACATCTCGGCCCAGCCCAGTGATTGCACCGTCAATTGCAGCGCAAAGGTCTCGGCATGCACGCCCTGGCAAATTGACTCTTAAAGTGGCATCGGGTTTGTCTTATAAACAGGGGCAGGGGCGGACGAACGATGGAGCAGACGGCGCGGTGCGTCTCGGCATCGCACGAGGGAAGGCTCGCCGCCCACAGTGACCATTCTCTCTCTCGGTCCGTCAGCTCGAAGGATTGATGTCAATCGGGGAGAAGAGGAAGGGGTAGGGCCGAGTTCGACCGTCTCTGTCTGCAACTCCTTCACACACTCCGCCTAGTAAGATAGTAGACTCCTCGGCTCCACCTTCACCTAACATCAATCAGTACTACTATGTAGTAGAATCCTCCATGTTATATTGCCACCTCTAACGATGCATGATGCAGAAACTCGAGGGCGAAGCACAAGTCTATTCATAAAGCATCTTGGGTTTGACATGTAGATGCAGTAAGGTATTGCGATCTCAAAGATTAGGTGTACAATCAAGCAGTAGAAAAGAGCGAATGTGAAAGAAAACGTCCCGCGAAAGTACCATACTCGGACCACATTGCCAAGGGCCCAAGAACGAAAGAAGATAAATAATAAAAAGAGAAACGGCAAAGGCCCTGGCGGTCAAATCTCTCTCCTGAGGCCATGCCAAATCTCAAATCTGATTTTAGGGAAAGGAGACAGCGCTAGCTCTGTTCAGATGGAAAGGTCTTTTCCAGAAAAGCCCGCCCTTAGATTGTCGTACTGCGAGTCTGGGTAACTCAGCTCGTTCTGCGACTGCTCCAGAGACTCGGTGCCACCAAAAGCATCGACGACGGTCGCAACGAGGCTCTCGTTGCCTGACTTATCGCTGCTGCTCTCCCACCACATACCGCCACCAAGGCCCTTGGACTTGATGTACTCGGCCTTCTGCCTCTGGATTTTGGGCGTGTCATAGCTGATCATCGTCCGCTTGGATGCATCGTAGCTGTAGCTGGCGACAGCATCGCTCAACTCGACGACCTGGGCACCAGGCTGCGGAAGCGCCTTGTAATCCCAGATGCCGTTTTCCCAGCTGCCCTCGCCCACGCCTTGGAACGGCTTGCCCGGGCCGTCGGTGTTGGTGAAGGCTCGGCCGTAGAGGGGCATGCCCAGAATGATCTTGTCTGCGGGAATGCCCGCGGCGATGTAGTCGTTGACAGCCTGGTCGGCGCTGAAGGGTGTGCTCGCTGAATTGGAACTGGAGTTGTAGAGATTGGCTTGGTGCCCGGCGTTGGTCTCCCAGGACCCGGTAAAATCATAGGCCATCAGGTTCCAAAAGTCGAGGTGGGCGTCCATATCTTTCAGCTTCATTTTGTTGTAATTTTGGGGCCCTAGACATAGTTGTAAGGCTCACTGTTTTTGGGGACTAGACACCACCAGGATATAGGCTTACCAGCAGGCGAAGCAACAGTGAGGAGGAAGTGTGGCTTGTTCGGATGGGTACTCGAGTACTCATCAAGTTCCTTGATGAAATAGGTATCCGCCACTTGAAGGAGAACGTGTTTGGCGCGGGCGAATCTGCACTTACCTGCCGCACGTCCTGGAGTAGTAGAACTAGGTTGGTGGCTTCTGCATCATCGGCAGGATACTATAAGTCCGCCGCCCCCACCGCTCAACGCATCAGTTACAAGCATAACAATTAGACAGTTTAGCGGGGCCAGCCGTATACCTCCCAGTCAACATCTAGTCCGTCAAAGCCAAGATCCTTCAGAAGCTGCACAGAGCTCTCAGCGAATTTGCGGCGTTTCTCCGGCGTCGCAGCGGCTTGGGGAAAATTCTTGGAATAGGTCCATCCACCAATGGACAAGAGGGCCTTGAGCTTCCGGTTTGCCTTCTTTTGCAAGAAAATTTGCTTGATGGCTCCATAGACGTTATTTCCTGACTCATGCGCTGGGTCATCGGGGTAGCGTTTCTCGAGATCCGCGTAGGGATCTGAAAGGTAGACCTCTCCAGTCTCAGGCCGGACATTGGCAAATGCATACAAGACATGGGTGAGCTGGTTACCAGGCAGGTCGGCCGGGTGGTGGTTGCGGCCATAGACCGCCCAGTCCACAAAGTATAGCACAGACTTGTAGCCATCCACGGCCGGCGTGGCTAGGTCTCCCACCTGCTGGCCGGCAGGAGGCAAGGGAACCGCATGGGCAAGCCAGCTTAGACTGAGCGACAAGACAGAAAGAAATGTGTAGCGCATGTTGAAGGAGTGTAAGCGGGAAGCCTTGATGGAAAAGAATGTCGCGCACAAGCGGAGCTTGGCAACAGATGCCTCTCTGCATCCATTTTGGGAGATATCAGGTTCTATTTGTATGCGAGCACCTAGGGGTCAGGAAACATGCTCATAAGGGAAGATCGAGAGCAGGAACCGCGTAATCCCATCGCCTGTGTGTCTGGTTCATGTTACCGAGACAGTAGCTTGAACAAGGTATCTTCAGGCAATGTATGGTAGCAGTGGGTGCCTTTGCCGGGACTGGGAATATTTTTTATGGACCAAAAAGAGGGTGTCTCTCGACCCAAGCCTTTACGTCAGCCCATCTCAGAATGAGTACTACCCGTAAGGGGGAGTTACTTCGGCGATTTGATCATGTGTGAAACGAAAAATGTAGAAAAAAAAGTATAAAGTCAAAGAAGAAAACACGCGTCGTCTAGAAAAGGTGGTCACCACGAGAGGTTGCATGGATGCATTTTCAAGAGGCGAAGAAACTTCAAGATTCTACGCCAACGGGAATAGCAGGAATTTGAAATCCTGCTAATGTGACGATCCACATAGATGGATAGTTGGTTTGCGGGATCGGTCCATCTCGGGCCGCAACTCTCTGAGGACGGGTATCAAGGTCGTGTTAGACGGCCGAGACAACCGTCAACGTAATTCGCTTGGCGAGCGTATCTTTCAACATTCAACAATCATCGGCATCAGAGCAGGAATTCCCATTGCAAGGAGTTTGCTGTTACGTTGTATCAAACTCACGGAGACGTCAGCCCAGAAGTCACACGAAGCACTTTGGCCAGGCCGTGCTGCGGGATGATGTCGTGTCCCACCATCCTCGCGGAAAAATATTGTGCAACGTGAGAAGCAGATTTGCCTCAGGGTATCCACTCGATCATCATGGAGGTGAATGATGTTAGTCTACTGGGGCTGTGCCTGCAGATACACACGCAAGTCACGGTGATGTGCCCGTCCCTGCATGTAATGGTTCTGCTGCGGTACATTTGGGGCCTCTGCGGTCCCACGAGGTCACCACCGAGCATGTCGCCAGATGCGCACATCACAAAAAGCCCATTGGTCATACTCTGACATCAGAAGACACTGCAGACGACATGAAAGAGAGATCAAGTGGGAAGACGGTCGGCGCTGCAACGGATGTAACAGCTGTTGGAGCGCGCGCAACCCAACGCTGTCGCCCAGAGTCACGGTGTCTACCACCTCAGACGGACGAACCACCCAGTTCGACGCTGCAGATGGAAGCCATGTTTGCGCGGGGTGAGAAGAAGCCAAGCAGCCGGCTGTTTCATGCTTAATTCGACTCAAAATCAGGAGCGAGGGGCAAAAGAGATTAGTTCACCGTGACAGGAGAGCAGTCGAACAGGGATCATGTGGTCTCCAGTCAGCGGCCTTCGACAAACCTGGATTGGAAAAGTGGGAGAAGGTGTTCCCAATTCCTGGGGGAGGGAGAGACAGCAGAGAGATATTAAGTTCGACATTGCCCATCCGTGCCACTTGGAATCTTGCTGTTCTTCTGGAAGTTGGCGCTTGGTGATGTTGAAGTTGCTGATCGATCGTCTTCGGGTCGTCGAGCCAGAAACGGGAAAAGATGTGCGGTCACATGATATGACTTGGCAATCTTGGCATATGTTGCGGCCCGTCTTTCTTCCGACCCTCCTTTTT
>FQSS02000674.1:1148-14178 GCA_900128795.2 Malbranchea cinnamomea | reverse complement strand
AAGACGCAGTCTCAAGTTTGGAATCATGAGGTATATCAGCAATGGGATACTTTAAATCTCTGTGATGACACATTGACAAATATCACAGACATGAGAGCACCGCTGAACATGGAGGTCATTAGAGGCCACTATGTCAACGCCCGATAGCCGCGGAGATGGGAAAAGTAAAATGTATGCGGAGAAATGGTATACAGGCATGATGTTAATGTAATTCTCAGGCGTGGGCACCATTGAACGTGCTAATTATTCTGTATCAAATCAACGAGCAAATACAATGAGTCCAGGTGTCTGAAGTAGACGTCAGATAAGCCTCTCTAGTAGAGCAGAAAGACGTTCCTACAACGCTCTGCACAGGAGCGCCAGCAATCCGTGGGTGAAATGCGGTCAAGTTCACATTTCACTACCTGTGTTCGACGACATGCATTCTTTGATGGGGGAGTCGACGCTGGGCGAAACGGAAGGCGATGAGGAGAAAGGGACACCAGCGCCCAACATGGATCGACAATGCGCCCAGTCTAGCGTGACTGCGGCGGCCTCCATCTGCACCACGGCCTTACGGAGCGTCTCCGCTGCTTGGGTGACCTGTCGCATGGCATCCGCTAAGACGAGCAGAGAGGGAGAAATGGTGCGACAAGGTCGACCGAAGAAAGTACAGAGGTGGCAGCGATGCGGGTCATGAGGCACCCCGGATGGGTCAAGGGGTTCGTGGCAGATGTAGCGGGCGAGATTGTCTGTATCATCTGTGGGCTTGGATTCGGGCTCAGGCTCAGAGTCAGGTTGCCCGTCATGGCGGTTGATGGTTGTTGGAGGAGTTGTATCGCGGGGTTTCTTTGCCTTCTTGAGCGTTGCAGCCAGTGGAGTGGCCGTGGAAGGGATAGGCTGCTTTGAATCTGGGGATTTCTGCTTCGCTGAGCCGAGTGTGGATGCCCTTGCTGCAGCGGCATTGGGTTTGAAAACGTTGTGCTTGGACTATGCGAGTAAAACGGTGCGTATTAACCATTAACATCCCGGGCAGAAGTGAGGGGGAGGGTAGAAGAGCAGGGAGTCGCCCAAGAGGCATACCTTTCCTAGAGTGGCACGCTTCTTTGCGCGCCTTTTGGCATTGGCAGACTTGGTACCAGCATGTGCACCAGCTTTTGCATGTTTTCCCATGTTGTTTGAAGGTTTCGAATAAGCTCGTTACAGTGGTGAAGGTAGCAGAGATATAGAAGTAAGTGATGAAACGCAAACCCCAGAGCTCCGGCGGTGCGACAGGGTCGTGAGATTGGAGAAAATGGGAATTGTAAAGAGCGAGATTCTCCTGACAGGAGACAACTATTGCTGAATCGAAGACTGAAGGTAGCCAGCAACGGACACAGCGCTGACCTGTGTCGACAACCTCAGCGAGTTACCTGGGGCGGTCGTGTCGAGTGCTGGCCCTGTGCGAGCGATGAGAAGCGCGGATGGAATGAGCGAGGAGGCAGAGGCGCAGGCCAAAAGGGGTTAGCCTGGGTTTCCCAAAGAGGGTGTGGTATGTCCTGTGATATTGCAGTCACGGGGAAAGAAGAAGTCGGGAGACCTCGTCCGCTTGCTTACTCTTCTCGAGGGCCATGCGATCTTGGGAGAGTGTTGCCTTTTGTCAGAGAGGAAGACATCTATCTTTTTGAGGCAGCTGGAAAGTCGCGGTCAAAGGAGATAAGATTGATACGCTGTCAAGAGGTAAAAGACTTTATGGACAGACCACAGGCGGAGCCCTTCGTTCAGATCAACAAATAGGTTTAGGGCGTCAGACTATGCACTGCGAAAATAGCATTCCTACAGCTAATCCTTGCGTCGCATTTTGCATAAGTTGAAATTGCATGAGCTGAAATGCCCAAGACAAGAGTGTAGTTGAAGCCTGACAATGCCCTCGGGACATGACTCTTCAGCAAGACAGGCAGAAGCTCTCAGTGATATTTGGTGTTGGATGTGTGGAATTAACATATGATCATGCCAACTCAAGTGAACAAAAGAGCCGTGCAAAGCACGAGTAAGCGGCCATACCAAGGATAAACTCACGTCGACACGGTCGTCGACAACTGGGGTATCAATGTTTGAATGTCATGCAAGGGTATCAACAGATACTTCCTCAGTATCTGCCAGAGGCCGCTCAAGAATAAGAGAGCCCGCATTCAATGCGTCTATTGCGCCGTGGACGGAGGGGTTTGTAGACAGAGTGTGGAACAAGCTGACTGTAGTCAGCTTGTCGTCAATTTATGCCAGCACCAACCACGCTGCCAGGTGAGCCCAGGCAGCGTTAGGGTATAAGCATGCGGAGTACGAACAGAACGCAGCTCTTCAGCTTGGGCGGCGCAAACCGAGACTCGATTTTCAAGGAAATGTTCATCTTTAGGTTCTCCTCGACAGGCGAACTGTGGGAATCCTCCGCGTTGGCTGACCACAGATCCTGATCTCGCAGAACACAGGTCTCCGGTCAGCAAGTCTGGTCCGGGGCGGGGAAGTAAATTGCATTCAACGTATCGTTTGCAGCGAGACGCCGGGGCGGGGGCCGATGAGTATGCTGCACTGACTAGTAGAGCTCTGGGAAGTCAGGGGAACTTGTCTGGTTGGAGAGGCTTTCGGCGGACAAATGAAATTAAATGGAGTCGTTAACCGGGTGGAGTCGCGTAATCTGCTAGAAAAGAAATGAGTTTGATCCATTGGCGATCGGATCTCTGATCAGGACCAACCTGAACAGAAAGGAGTTCGTGCCAAGGCGCCAGGCCAAGACACCCGGTCCGGATCGGCGCCAAAAGGGCCGAAGTTGTCCACGACCAGTAACTACTACTTTTTATGATCGAAGAGAGATTCGATTCGAACCCCAACGTGTGGAGGAGCAGAAAGATTAAAATATGATTTCGTTACCTTAAAGAACTACCAAGTATCGATGTCATCAATAATCCGCTGAGCCGCCCGGCAAGTCGAATTCGGCGGTGTCCTGGACGTGGTATCTCTCCACCCGGCATGCCGATTGAATACTAGATGCGAACATTGCGGCAGAGCTTCTGGGATTCCTCCACAGCGTCTAAGATGTCTCTTAAGAGCTCCACTCCGTTCACTTCGAATCATCGTTGTCGTCATCGTCACCCACAATGACCTTATGTCGTGTCTCCAAGATAGTGCACATGCCCTTCCCGATTCCCGGATATAGGCGTGCAGCACCGACGCGGCCGTCAGCAGCAACTGGCTAGTCACTGAATCGGACTTTTTTAGGGAATAGGATTCTGCCCAGCTCTTTGCTATTCGTGGCTGCCATGAATATGTATCCTACGATAAAAGGCAGCTGGCTTTCTTTCTCCAGATATTCGACCCCGTACATTTGGCGAAGATCGGTGTCGAGGATACCTTTGACAGCGCGGTGGGTCAGCCAGCAAATGCGGTGGAGGAAGAGGTAGTCGATGTTGATGCAGGGCGTTTTGGAGGTGTTCGAGCAGTTTCGTGGCCGGCAATCTGCATGAGGCTTCTATTCGTTTCTTCGGGGCAGTCGGGCCTGGCTCAACCGCCGCGGGTCTACCTCCTCAGATCCGTCGCAGAACCGTTTCTTGAACATATACGCTACCGGGGCGAGCTCTTTCAGACATTTTGGGCCTTTCTTGGATGCTTGAACCAAGTCTTGCCGCTTGTTTCTCGCGAATGCGGTTGCAGAATAGCCCATGCTCAAGGCAAATCGTTTCAGATCGTCCTCAGGCGCCTTGGGAGTGTCGCCAACAAAGACACCTCCCCTGCAGACGCATAAAGACATCCATGTCCTTCCATTTGTGCTTGAGGAGCTTCTCCTGCTGGCAGGCGTTGTACAAATGGTATGAATACATGATTGAGCCCCAGGCATCAACAAATGCCGTACTGACTTTGCAGAACCGGATCTTCCAAGTGTAGGCAAGCAACCTTCAGAAAAGAATGTGCTGTTTTAGGAACTTAAACGGCTCGACTCGACGCCCGAATCCCTGCTTCACCTCGGCTATTTGATCATTTATAACCCAGTAGTGGATCTGATCTTGAACGAGTCGGAAGGCCTGGTCGTTCGACCGTGGCCAGATCTCTATGTGAAGCGCGGCGTAGAACTTGAGATTAGATTCGATCGAGTTGCTGATAAGGCTCCCGATATTTTCCAAATCAGAAAACCCTCGAGACACATCCTCGCCGCAATGAGTGTGGATATCCAGGTAGAACCAGGTAAAGTGGAATTTTGTGCGTTTTGAAAGCCGTCCGTAGTCCGCGAATCAGTTCATCTTCTTCATCGAAACCGCCCGTCTGCCTAGATCCCAGGCAGGTTGAGCGTCATCACAAGAGTTCTTTAATGAACAAGATCAAGAGAGCGGATAAGACAGGAGATCGGTCTTGTGTTCCCACGTCCCAAAGCACAATAACGTAGAGTCAGTGAACGACAAGAATTGAATTATAGCCAAGAAACATCGACCCTTGGTCGAACCTCCTTGTAGTCCTGCTAGACTTGAAGCTAACTTCGAGTCCTCCACGAACTGGTACTTTCTTCATTACGACTGATTGTAGTACTCTTCCCACTGAGCTAGATTCATGAGAGATGGGACGTTATATATTGACATATGGCGGTGCTTAGGGGTAGGCCTACGAACCCGCCCCATTTTTCATACTAGTAGTATCATCTCACGTTGATCCGCAAATGCGTCTGAACTCTTCATCGGTGTGATTCCAAACCTCCTCGACCATTCCCTTCTCGCGAAGGTCAGCAAGAAGGTTCAACACATCAGAACTTCCACTCTCGCAGTCGTGCCCTACTGAATAGACACCGCTGCCAACTTCCCCTGTAGTGCCAACCGCGATATCAGCTCCAACCTGTAAAGGCACCGCCGCGGAACTCCCTTTTTTTGGTGGGAATCTTGCGCTGGTTGCCAAGTATAAGTGCCTCTCGCCACTTTCCTCGATGGGCACCATCGGCGCATTGTTAGATTCTCCGAAGATGCTGCTCATCTGCCGGAATAACGGTGTGTCGACAGAACCCGGATAGTCGTGCACGAAGCTGACTTCTGGAGCCATTTTTGCAACGGATTCTAGTCCCAGAGTCATCAGTGAGGCGATATGGCTGCGGAGCTCTAGCAAAGGGACCCGAAGACCAGGCAAGTCATCTGGATCTAGAGGCCCTTCAAGACTCCCTCTGAGGACGGTGACGACGCGTCGGAGGGACGGCGCACGTCTGAGCAGAGGAAGGAGATGGGCAATGAAGCGGACGCGGGAGTAGTACGTCAATGCGGCCAGCAAGTGAACTCCTTCGGACGTTTCTAGTGCCGCGTTAACATGTTTCGCCAGTTAGGGCTCGTGCTCAAGAGAAAGGGTAACCCAGACTTACGGCTGCGATCGAGACTCACTACACCGGTGCTGAGGAATAGCAGATTCAGGTTATTCTCCTTGGCTTTAATCTGCTCACATACCCGGTCGACGACGCGGATCAGGCTTACATCGGCCCGGAGGAAGATGTACTCTCCACCAGGGTTCAGAGCCTTGCACTCTGCCACGATGCGGTCCGCGGCTTCTTGGGAACGGCCAACAAAGTAGACTCGAGGTCGCGTTGCGTACTTTGCAAAAGTTTTAAGCGTCACTTCTCCAATCCCGCTGGTGGCCCCGACAAAGACTGCCACAAGTTCGGGAGGTAGAGTAGAGGAAATCAGGGAATTGGAAGACTTGACTTCAGTAAGAGAGACCATGGTCGCAGGCAAAAGGTAGGCCTCAATATTATGGAATGCATTTTTTTTTTCCGCTTCACATAAGGATAAACTTGGTTATAAACTACACAGGCTCGAGGGGATACAGTAGTACCGTCTTGTGTTTGATGTTGTGAAGAGTTGAAATCACCGAAGCTGTCGCCAAAAACGCCGATCGTGCATTGAGTTTGCCGGCCGGCGGCGGGTCGAACCTTTCGATTCATCGGGAATTCTCACTCCCCAACGCAGGGCAAGTTCTCTTTGGAAAGTCCATTCATCATCAACATCGTCGTCCAAGTTGGATTTCCTTCGCGTCGGTGTGTTCAGAATGCCATTCGAAGAGTTGTCCTTGGATTTCCCTTCAGCAAGACCATCGGTCACCGAATCGGCATCCTCGAGCAGGGCTCGCAGGGTCACCAAAACCCGCTCCGCGTGTGATCGCTGCCATTCACAAAAACTCCGATGTGTTCGAAACGCGGAGCTGACGAGCTGTGAACGATGTCGCAGATTGGGGACAATATGCTGCTTTTCTGCTCGTGCCCCTCGGGGTTCCCTGAAGTCGCGCCGTGCAGAACAAATGAGTACTACTACGGGGGAATTGCTACCCGTATCGACCCCGACCACCATGCGGAATCTGCTTTCCAACGCAGAGAGTGGTTGCGGTGAAGGGATCGACCTGTTCACTTTTCCAGACGATGAGGCAATAATCTCCCCGGCATTAGGTTAGTCACCTGGCTATAATCAAGCGCGCTTTCTGCAAAAATAACGCGAATTTGGTGTTGGCAACAACTTGTCCAGATTTTTCAGTTTTCCGCTGGAACGGTTTCACTGCTGTGCAGAACGGATTATCAGCTGGCGCTTCCGGCGAGCCAGGGAATGAGAGCGGTCCGAATGACGTTGTGGACTTGACGCACACTTTGTCGCCGTGTGAAACCTTCCTGGGGACTGAAGGCTTCAAGGAAAACCGGCCTAAAGTGGCCGTGTCTGGAAGTGTGGTCCACAAACTGTCAAGTCTTAGTGCTGGGCTGTACGAGTGCGCGGCAAATCTGCCGTGTAGTCATGGGGGAAGTAGCAGCTTTACATGTTCTCCCAAGCCAACGCGCTTCGTTTTCGAAGATCTCTTCCACCACACCTTGGAGTTCATCGATGTTCTGAGATGTTTTGTGGCCAAAGGAGACGCATCACGCCCGTCCATGCCCTCCATGGGCCTTGATGAACCGACCATGCTTATGGCCTTCTCGTGCTACTCCCGCTTGATAGAGATTTATCTCACCGTCTTCCACATGTTGCGAGCCTGTATCGAAAACTCTTTGGCGCCGCGCCCTGACAAGGGGTGGTCCATCGTCTTGCCACCACTACAGGCTGGAGGTTGTATGGTTGCACCACCACTACATGTTGATATCGACACGCGACCGCCCCCAGCGACGACGTCGAGGTATGGACTCATGATTTTATTGATTTCATCGCAGTTTTGGACGCAGTTGAGGGAGATTGTCGTGCAGGAGCGACAGAAATTCACGTGTCGTGCTTCGACTTTTCAAGATGCTTTCCCATCATTGTCCCAGACACTGTGGCAGACTTTCACGGATAGGACAGACCACATGCTGCAAACAATTAATGCATTGGAGACTAGCATGCTACAATGATTGAATAGTGCAACACAGCTATGCGTCTTCCATATGGCTAAATCAAAAGATCCAGGCCAAATTGGTGTTTTGCTCGTGGCGATTTCTAAGAGTTCATTTTATTTTGACACGGTACTTTCAACGCGAGAACCAAAATCGTGGGGAAAGGTGAAGGTACATCAAGTCAGTTATGGGGCCACAAGCTTCAATGTTTGCATTCCAATATCTATCCACGATCCCAGTTGATCGCTGCCGGCCAGGATGAGTTTTCGGGTGCCGTTGCTCTATCTAATTGGGGAAGATACCTTCCCGGGCAATGCTGAGGAGAAATTGCGCTCCGAGGCTGCAACGTACATTTGGATCGAGAAGAATTGCCCCGACATACCAATCCCGGGCCTGGGCGGCAGCTGATTACAATGGGGCCGGGGACTACGGCGATTTGGAGCTGGGGGCGTTGATATCCGTACATAGTACAGTCGATGAAGTGAAATAGCGCGCAACCATTTGGTGACTATGTGCTACAGACGTACGTAACTCGTCCATACTACTCGGTTGACGGCTGTCTCCTGACCGCTGATAGTTTAAACCGTTCTCTCTCTTGTCTCGCTTTTCATGCATTGCCTCGAGCGCTTGACCGTATCCTTCTTGGAATACGTTCTTTATACCACTACATACACCTTATACTGCTATTCTTATACTCTTATGTGCGGATTAGATTTCGTCTTCTGTGTTAACGTATTTCTCGATCTTTGTGTTGAACCATCAACGTCAGACTGTGATTCAGGATCCAGGGGCTCCTCCCGCTGAGACTCTCTCGATTGATTCTCTCCAATCGCAGCGCACCAATCCTCCATGTAAAACTCATACGTCGTCGTCTGCCGGTCAGAGAAAAAAAAGGGGGGAGCCACTCTAACCCCTGAACCCCTGACCAGATGCTCAGTTTCTCGCACGATCTCTTAGTCATCGAGAGTGACAGATCAGCTGACCCAGGTCACGTGGACAGACAGAGGCCGTTTGGCGTCGCACACACCAAATACTTTCCAACCACCAAAAATCCATCCATCAACCTCCACGACAGCGTGGATCTTGTCTACGTAATCCTATCGATGTCTGCGCTCAATGAAGATGCCAGGATGACTCCCGCTTTTGTGTTCTGTTCTCTCCTGCCTTCTGGTGATCCCCAGCGCTGCGTCTCTAAATCCGCCCGGCCCTGCACGTACTACTCGACTTAGTGTTGCCTGTTAACCTGCAAGGGCCAGAGGGCGGGTCGAACCAACTAGAACAGCACTCCATTTCCACGGAAGAGAAAGACTTAGAATAGTATGTGTATATACATATAATTTCCTCAACATCCACGGCTCCTACAACTAAGTTTTTTTTCTTTGTTCTTTCAGAATCGAGGTCGACTCGCTGTCTTTTTCCTCTTCTCTTATTCTTTTGTTTTATTCTCTTTTTGAGCCTCCGTCAGGGCGGCATATACTGGATTCACTACTATTGTGGTTATCGTTGTGGATGAACGTTTAGATAGGACCGACGTGCTGGGAAGACCGGAGATGTCCACACAGACACTACTAGAACCTCGTCTCCACAGCAATCATGAGCAGCACACGACCACTGCACGAGGCCGACGTTGACCGTCTAGTCGCGCTGGGCGCGGAGTTGTTCAAACAGACGCCAAGAGAGGCCGCGGCGGCGTCGTCGGCAAGGAAACGGACGTTTGCTAATACCAACAGTGCTGCTGCATCTGCTGCGTCATCGATAAGGACCCCCGTCCCGTCCGATTTCGAGAACCTACCCCATCACCGGGATCTGGCCCTGCTTTCCGATGCCGTGGCGACGCTCTGCGTGCCCGAGCGCGGGCCGGAGCACAGCTATGCGGTATGCATCAGGCCCACCGCGCGTGCGATCCAGGTCTTTCTGTCGCGTAACGACACCAGTTGCCGTGGGGATGCTGGTGCTGGTGCTGGTGCTGATGGGGTGGTTGATTATGATGGGCTTGTTACGTATTTGCGGCGCGTATGGGCTCTGCTGACGCAGATCTCGAAGCAGGCATTCAAGGCCAGGCTGAGGAATAGAGCAACTTCAGCGCAGCGGGCGGAGGCGAGGGATCAGGATCAGGATCAAAGAGACGGCCCGGCCAAAGGTGGCGGTGGTAGTGCCAGTGACGAGGTGATGACGCTCATCGCGGAGCCGTTCAGGGAGCTGATGCGCGAAGTGTACGTGTACTCTGAGCGCAAGTTCCGCGCGCGGCTGGAGAAGAGATGGGCCGAGTTTGACGCGTTCTGTGCCCGCGCGAGGAAGACCGATCGCCGTGGCAAGGCGCTGGTCCGCTCGTTTTTCGCCGTTGCGGCGTCGTCGCGCGGCGGTGGGATGCTGCGGCCCGCGCACTTTGAAGCGCTGGACAACATTCATCTGCTGCTTGATTACTGCCGGAAGGAGCTGCTGGACGGGGCGAAGGAGAGCGGCAACAAGTCAATAGAAGAGATTGCGGAGAAGATGGAGTGGGCGTATGGCTTTGCGGTGGAATTGGCGGACCAGGTCGAGCTGAAGGAGGAGAAGTTCTGGGTGCCAGCAGAGGATATGGCTGATTTTCTGAAGCAGGCGCCAGATGGTAATTTTTTTTTATTATTATTATTTTTTTTTTATTTTTTGAAAATCAGGCTAATGCTTGGGTAGAGCCTCCTTTCCCGCTACAACGGTTCCTGCACAAGGTCACCGCGTTTTCCCGGGCCATCGATACGCTGGTCAACTTTGCCATCTCCCCGGCAAATAGATTTTATTTTGAGCTGGGCCTCAGCATCGTCCCAGTGCCGGTGAAGACGGTCACTTGCGATCTCACGGCGAGTCGGACGCCGTGGTCGACAGTGTTCGACGACGCTCTGTCGGCGTTGGGAGAAAAGGCGAACGCGGCCACAATCACTTCTCTACACTCTCACATCGAGAGTCTGGAGAAAACATACCCCCACGACAAAGAAAATACCGTCACGAGTTCGATCCACTGCGAATGCGCCCTCGCAATACATCTGCTGAAGAGGCTTCATCGGAGTAGACGCTTCCCCAACAGCATCAACAACGGCCTTCAAATCACCGAGAGAATCTACCTCGGTCTCTCCAAACCGCCGTGCACGCCCTGCACGGCCTTTCTCTACACCCTCTCCAACACGACTACCGCTACCTCCTTCCGCATCAAATTCTACACCCGACCTTCGCGCGGCCGGTGGCAGATGCCATCATCTGCTCCGTCCACTTCAGCTACGTCGTCACCGGAACGTCGCCCGGAAAGTGCCGTGGTCTGGTTGACCCCGCGGCTGTCCGACTTTGGACTCGACGGCGTCTTTGCCCTGCACCGTGACGCCCGTCAGCCAGAGGGCGAGGGCCCAGGCGAGCACGACTTGGTCGCCTCGCTCCACCGCTCCATGAAAAAGGCGCTGCTCCGGGAAGTGAAGCGGAGACGCCTGCTCGTCCGATCCACTGGGGACGGTACGGGCAAGGGCAAGGCCTACCACAGCAAGGGCCGGGTCAAGGGCAAAAGCAAGGCGAAAGCAAGCTCTGTGGCCGTGTCGACCTCTTCTCCGTCTGCGTCGGCGTCGACGTCGGACTCTGCGTCTTCGCCCGTCCCCGCGTCGGTCTCCGTTCCCGTCTCCGTACGCCCTGTTCCGAGGGTGACGCGAGGTTGGCGGAGTCGGTTTTCGCATCTGATCTGATCGAGCGCGCCGTGCTGGCGTTCTAGCCGCTTGCTATCGCTCCAGCCCTGTCTGGAGGAAAAGATATCCCAAAGGAGTACCGACTAATCATTCCATTATCATGTCCGAGACACAGACAATGAGCGCAGGCAAGCAAGGGAGAGGAGAGGAGAACGTGTTTTTCATTATTTTTTTTTTCCTTTTTCCTTCTTCCCCACCCTTTTTATTGTCATTACGTGATTTAATTTTTTTTTGGGGGTTGTTTACGACTCACTCTCCTGCTTGCAGCTTGGGTGCCACGTGCCAGCTACCCGCTAATCTACATACATACCATTCTACAATCGGTAGCGCAATAGATTACAGAACACAGAACAAGGAACACGAGACAGACATCTGGATTACTTGCTTCATCACATTTCAAACTATCGTTGGAGAGTGGGTAACGAGCGACCAAGGGGTATATAATATAGTGGTAAAAACGGCAAGCAAACCAACAACACCGACATTAAGAGGGGGGAATTAGACACTGCAGCTGGGGGTATGAGGGTATTCTGGGGGTATTATGCGGGTATATACACATGGGGGATATATAGGTGTATGCAGGTATCGATGTAGATCGAGACCAACCACGTCCAAATCCAGAGGTCATTAGTGCGTGTATAGCATCTTGAAATTAATAAGATCAGGAAGACGAGGAGGGGGGATATCTCAATTCGTTTGTTCGTTTGCTCGTTCGTGGGGGATGAGTCGCGTCGCCTTGTCTGTTGCCTGGGAAGCCATCCGTCTGTTCGTTTGAACATGCACTAGGTGGGTATTGCATGTCTGTCCTCGGGATCGCACAGGACGGTCAGCCAGTCAGTCGGTCAGTCAGCCAGGCAGACAGGCAGACAGACAGACAGACAGACAGACAGACAGCTCGGCAAGCAGGCGTGTCTGGCGGCCCTCTCGCGGGAGTTTACGCGGCCTCGCTCGCGACGGCGGTGTCGCCCGACTGGCGCGGGGCCTCCTTGGCGCCGAAGCCGCGGCGGTTGGCGGACTCGGAGCGGTGCAGGTACAGGTTGCGGGCCTCGAGGAAGGCGGAGGCGAAGCAGCAGAAGCTGGGACCGATGTTAGCATTTTGGCGGATGCACTACGGATGCGATTGGGTGGGTGGCTGTATAGGTTGGAGATGTCTGTGTCCAAGTATCTAAGGATGGAGGGGAAAGGAAAGGGACGTACAAGGCGATAAAGGCAAAGGCCTCGTTGGCGCGCTTGAGCGAGCACTTTGCGCCGGGCGGGGCGTTGATGGCGCAGTAGCCGCCCGAGCGGTAGTCGCGGGCCTGCAGGATGAAGGAGGTGATCCAGCTGCGGCGGCGGGCGAGGCGTCAGCACGTGGTCCCGTCTATACCTTGGCACTTACTCGTCGGGGGTAGGTCGGTGTGTAGACACCGGGAGGAAGTCAAAGGAGAGAGAGACGTACAGGTAGGAGAAGATCAGGTCGACGGCAAACGGGACGAAGCCGATCTTGGGCAGGAATGGAGAGATGAGCCCGGGCAGGAAGAAGGCGACGGAGAGCACGGCCTAGAGCAGTCAGCACATCCATACACGTATCATTTATACATGTATATAGAGAGAAAGAGAGGGGGGGGGGATCAGTAGGAGAAGAGAAGTGGTGGAACGTACGATGACTTCAGTGTAGATGACCAGGCCCTCGTGGTCGTACTGCGCGATGAAGTAGGACGCGATGCCCATGACGATGACGGCGCTCGCCCACTGGAGGATGCGCAGGAGCAGCAGCGAGAGGCGCAGGAGGAATTTTGGGGTGTCCATGATGGGAGCGTCTGCCTCGCTCGAGCCTTGGTGATGAGAAGTAAGCAATAGTAGTAGTACTAGTACTGTATAGTAGTATCGATGTGATAGCTACTAGGCTGGAGGCTCCGTGATCGTATCAGACAGAACAGGAAGTTACTACTAGTAGTAGTAGACAACGGAAGACTCCCACAGGACGAGACACCGGCTTTATATAGGGGTGACTGAGAGGTGGTGGTTG
>FQSS02000680.1:1131-16645 GCA_900128795.2 Malbranchea cinnamomea | reverse complement strand
CAAGATTGGGTATTTTTTCCGGCTGGAACAGAAGCAAGAGCAGCTTCTATACGTCCCTCAACAGCCCAATAGTCTTCCTTTTGCGTTGTGGTTGACATATCGCGTGTTTTGTGCAGGTTGTCAGACGCGTTTGCAAATCCACGTTTTGCTAAGATCCACGTTTTGGTGCGAGGCACTGCCTAATGGCAGTGCTCGGAGGGTGAGCGCAGCTCGTTACCCGTTTGAGTCTACGACCTTGGCACGGTTAGGTGATTTTCTTGTATAGTAGTTGTGAAATTGGATTGTAAACCTAGTGGATGGTGGAGAAGCTATCCGGTAGGTGGTGTTATCCGGTAGGTTGTGGATTACGTTATGTTGCTCAATAGGGTGCTCCAAGGATTGAGAAAGACGGGGATCATGTACAAAGACTCAACAAACAGGAAGACAGGGTGGATGAGACTCGAAAGTGTGCAGCACCATGCTGTAACATGTATAATACTATTGAATATACTGCTTGTAGACGCTCTAGATATACAGAACATGATTGATAACATAATTTACTGGTTCTCCTTCATAATTGGGGCCTGAAGGTGTTGTTATTCTCAAACTGGATGGAGAAGTGTTCCGTTTGCTTGTGTGTTCTGCTTGCTTGTGGATTACGTTACTAGTCATATGTTGTAAGTAACTACTACTAATAGAATGTAGCAGTTTGATGTAGCACATAACTTATACCATTGCTGGTTTTCTAAACTAGTATTCAAAGCCATTCTAAGAAAATAGAGTATTTATTTAGTAGACAATGTTGCGATAAGAGCTTTGAAACTCTGATATTTCTATTGATTGTTCCGCCTGGTGTCGTGCTCCGGGTCGTGTCGGATTACGTTACTCTTAACTGGGTCAACTTGTTCAAGGCTGAAAAATCCCACACTCCCTTCGTAACTACATGGCAGTAAAACGGAAAGTTGCAGCTAGTAATCTTTTAAATCGACGATGCCTGCCGTCCCAACCAGTAAAGAAGTGGGATTTTATTGAGTTTAGCCTAGGCTACGTAAGAAAAGCATCATAGTGATACGTAACTATGAACAATTATTAGCTTGTCCGATTACTACATTTTAGTACTCGCACCGTCTATCGTAGCGTCAATACATATAGTACTACCTAAAAGGAAAAAAAAAATTTTGAGTTGAGCTTCTGTTCTCCCTTTTTCCCACGGGGCCCTGACGTCGGGTCCGGGATAACTCGTTTTCACGTACTGTACACGCGTGGAAGGTTGAGTCACCGATACGTGAAAGGAGCAAGCAGAGTACAAGGGCGAAGGCAGTGGAGACGGGAGGCTGGAATAGTAAAACACATGCATCTCACATGAGAAAAAAAAGGTTGTGTACTTCGCGGATAGGAGGCGGAAATGGCGGTTGAATTCCTTTTAGTTTCCTTTTTCGCCGCCAGGCAATCCCAACTGCAGTTTAGCTCTGCTGCCGTGGCCCCCTCCCGGTCCCCTTCCCCCCCCCCTCTTATCGACATGATCTTTTCGAGGAGATGGGCCCTTCGACGGGGACCTACAAGATGGGACGCACACATGGTATCAGTTCTCTCTGAACACCTCTGGACACGGCCGATTTCTTTGACGCACGGCTCATCTTACCGACATGGCTCTCCTCTTTCGTCCACCATGGGAATTCAACGGAGACCAGAGTGGCTGCCCGGGTCTGCGTATCCCAGCACACACGGCGTTTCCATTTCCGTTGATTCGAATCGCCGCGTTGATGTTCACCTCGAGCGGGCGTTGCCTCCCACTTTCCGCATCTTCCAGCGCGCCCGAAGATCGCAGGGCCGCAATCACCGAGGTAGCCAGCTGAGCGGATTTGGCCTGACGCTGCTGCTGGAGCTGTGGCAGGTTGGATGCTGTCTGTGTCGAGAGCACGTTCTCGGTGGACGGCGACTGGTGGCCATCTCCCTGTCTCGACGTAAGTGAGGACGGGATGGCCACCATGTTTGCATGGCCCTCGACGTACATGGAGGTGTCGATCTTGATCACAATGGGGGCCGGACCGCAGGTGTCGTCGTCGACGTCCTCGATCGGTCCCAAGAGCTCTTCACAGGGGAAGTCCGTCGACCTGGCTGCATACGGAGGAGGCGGCGGAGAAGCGGCCATGGCGGTCTGGGTTCGTAGGTGGGAGACAAATTCGGCCAGTTTACGGTTGTGGTGACAGATCGAGTCTGAAGGTGGCAGCATTGTCGTCGTCTGGCACAACCAAGGACCGATTTGTGGGCGGGATGTATATAGAGGGGAGCCGTATGATGTATGTATGAGGTCTGATTTTTCTGAAAGAGAATCCAAGGCGGCGAGGAAGCCTGCGAAGAATTGCTTGGTAAAGGTAGCAGCGAAGACAACAGGCAATATCGGTCACTGGATAGGAGCCTCAGCGTCTCACAGATGTCAGATGCCGAAGGACGAAGGGCGGGGATGAGACGAGAAATTATAGAGCTCTCTGAAATTAGTACCACTGGGACGGAGTACGTATAATATCTGTGGTCGTTCGTACTCGTGATCTGTAAGTATGTCGTAGTTGTACGTCGTACTGTGTGTAATGTCGTCTCGGACTGGAGGAGAAAAGCTGGGACGACGACCAACGAAGCCAAACGCCGTACTAGCAGTAGGAGTAGCACATCCTTTTTAGTACTACGCAGTACTATGCGACTGTGTCTTGAAAAGGAAAGAAAGAACGAAAATACTATGAGTATAGTAAGAAAGGAAGCAGATCAATCCAAGGGGGGCTTGCAGGCGGTGGGCTATTGAGCACCCGCCATGAATGGGGAAGAAGCCGCAGATGGACATCATTGACGGCAGCCCTTGTCAATGCTGTCCCGGTTGCGTCTTCATCCTATTGTCGCCGGCACCGCTCAATAGGGAGTGGCGGTGGTTGGCTGCCCGCACCCGTCAAAGCGCCTCGTCCCGATTAGCGTTAGGCTACGCAAGTAAAGTCGTGTGCAAAGGATGATGAAGTACAGCATGTCGCACTCCATTCATCTATCTCAAGTCAGTAGTACGAATGCTCCCCAGTGTGAGCCTACCACCGTGCCACAGTGCCGATGCAGATCGACCAGGAGCAGAGCACTCGCTCTTGTTCAATCCCACCTCTGGGACATTGATCGTCAAGTATGCGCCTCTGACGGATGGATGCAATGGCTCTATAAGGATCATGGTCGGTGCTAACTACCATCAACCGTAAAACTGAACCGAAAAAAACAAACACTAAATAGTACTAATAATAAATAATAATAATAATCCCGGTTACCATCGCCGTGGATAAGAGCCTGTGTGGTACGGGGCTGTGAACTGCGTCCTCCGTTTCCGTCGACGAGACCGTGGCCGGCCGAGGCAGTCGGGGATCGTCCTCGCGGTCTCCCGCCCTTGCTCCTCCTCCTGACCGCGATCATCACGGAGGAGAGTCAGTCCCGCAGTTGCGCGCGGCGTCCTAGACGTTGCGCTCTGCGTAACTCCGAATCATGCCCTCCAAGGTCGGCTCATACTCCTTCAGCACCACCTGGTCCCCTTCCAGCACCGTGTTCGCCTGGACAAACACCTTTCGCGGGATCTTCTTCTGTAACACCACCGGCCGCACCTTCGTTCCCCACCATTCATCCACGTGCGTGGCCTCGTCGTAGAGCGCCTTTCCCGCGGCGAAGTCGGCGGTGCTCTTGTACACGTGCAGCTTCTGGAGATATCGCTCAACCGCCGGCCGGCCGTGGCTCAGGATCTTGGACCGGTCGAGATGGATCTCCAGGTCCGACAGGTCCTCCTTATCGTGCATTAACCGCACAAAGTCATCGCCCGCCCCGAGGAACGTCTGCAGAATGCTGAATCGCGCCTGCATGTGCGCCTGTCCCCACTTTCTGCTCTGGGGATCCCAGAACTCAAGCGCCACCACTCCCGCACGTGCCATCTGGAGATAGCTGATGTACAGTACGTCTCCCGCTTCACCAGTCAGATCCTCGGTCCCGTCACCAAACCCGAAAAGTTTGAGTATCTCGAAATCGCACCCGAGCGCCATCGCCACGAGTTCAGCCCTGCATTCCTCGTAGCTAGATGCGATCGAGCCGAAGACGGAACTCCATGTTTGGCCGGGCTTGTACCAGGTGGTCACCGGTTCATTGGTGATGGGACTGATCGGCGGGTTGGAGACATCAAAGTTGTATTCCCCGGGTGCCGTTTCCTGGAGGAGTTTGCCCGTTCCATGTCCCAGCAGCTCGTGGATGCCCACTTGGACTTCAAAGGCGGCATCCCGGTACTTGCGGAAAAGCTCCAGGTCCTGCTCGCGGATGAAGGGGATGGGCTCGTTCGGGGCCTTGGCACTGAGAACGTTGCCGAGAGAGACGTTTTTGAAGCCCAGATTCTGGCGGATGTCATCGTAGTTTGGAATATTGATGCCGGCCGGGATACCACTCCCGGCGAAGCTCAGGACCTCCAGAGACGTAAAGTCTGGACTCAAAAACTTATCCTTTTCAAAATCCTTGCTCCACGGCAATTTGGGAATCATTTTTTCGGCGTTCTCAACTAGCTTGCCAAATGCCCTCGTACGTTCTCTGTTGACCTACGCAGACACAGTTAGCCAGCACGAACCGAGTGAAGATCTTTGGAGAGCCTCCTACCATGGCAACGAATCCTTCCCATTCTCCACGCACACCATGGGGATCTCGATATGTTTCGACAAATCCGATATTCGATTCAACCATGGGGCCCATGTCCTGGATCCAATGTCGCTGACTTTCCTTGTAGGCTTCCAGGGAGCCAGTCTCGAATGACTTTACATATTCTGCGTGCATGTTCCGTTGTGTTTCGTTGACGGCGTTCAACCTGGCTAGCTTCAGTTCTTCAGATATCTTGCCCAGCTCCTCCGCATAGTCCCCATAAACAAGCTGGAGCCTCTTTCCTTGCAGCTTTCCATCCAAGTCCCACCCATCGACATCCCCGACATCCCTGTCACTCCCTGCCGGACACCTCTGGGCAGAAGCAATGAGTAATTCAAAGTCACCCTTCGGAGTCTTCCTCAGTCTAGTGTTTTCCAGCAACAACTTCTTCTTCTCCAGAAAATCGCCAATCAGGGTAATTTCTTCCTTGGTGATCGAGGGTGAGTCGGGATAGTAGGTCGACAGATGACCGGTCTCCGGATACCCTAGGTGCATCAGCCCCGGGGTAGCAGTCTCGTATATTCCGCCTCCCGTAGTATTTGCCTTTTCAAATGCAGCCTTCGTCTCTGGCGTTGTCGACGACAGAGCTTCAAAGGCACTCGCAGAGATTCGCGGGATGAACTTGGAATCTCCAAAACTTTTGTAGTTTCCGCAGTTTCCGAGAAATTGAGCAGCATATTCGAGGAAGAACTGCAAATCTTGTTGGGTTACCCCGGCCTTCTCCGCAAGACTCTTCCAGTCGCCATCGCAGGCACGGTATAGAGAGATGATAAGGTCGTAGATCGGCTCAGATTCAGGGGAAACCTGGCGTAAGGTGATCCTGGTGCCCAGAAATGCTGCTCTGAATTGTGACCATGAAGTCAGCGCAACTGCTGTTTGCGCGCCAAAGGCCTTCTCTGAGGTTCTCTCATCGTGTGAGGAGGCAGATAACTGGGAGAGCCCACGTCTTTTCGCACGACATTAGGAGGAAAGAAAAAGACACTTCTCTGACTCACCTGCTGATATGGTGTGCGTATCGACGGTGCCTTTCCGTCTCTAGAGCCTCGAAGTGAGGTCTAATCTCGAGCCGGACAACGGTTGGCGGAGAGTCAGCCAGGTACTGCTGCTTCGTAGCCGCATCCATAGCCGCTGGTCGATACTGCTTGGCGTTGTTTTGAAAACTTGATGGCGGCTGCGAAACGGCAGCTGCGGGTGCAGATGATCCTGCTCTGGCAAAGAATGGTTGAAGCTGAAACCGTCGTAATTGGCGGTGCCGATTGGGGAGGTTTGAGCCAAATCGAGTGGAGAGGCAATGGGCAAAGTCGCAAGCCTTGCGGGAGCTGTGGAGGAAGGTCATCCCCGCAGAACTAGCGCGGGGTAAAGAGCGACAAGGGGACGGGTACGGTGTCACGAGAGGAGTATCAAAGTTCTTGGGTTTTTCTGTGTCGACCACTTCCTTGCGTGGCCCAAAATTTTGTCAAAATGTGGTCGCTTCTGAAGCCAATCCCCGACATTCTTGGCTCCACGGTGAAGAACGTGAACAGCAGCTGTAGTCTATGTACAGCATTTACGAATCTTTTAATCTCGTTACTTTTGTTTCCCTTAGGCTTGTCCAGAGTACATCAGAGAAACCAAGAGCTAAAGAATCGTACTCCTTTCCACGACCAATAAAAACGAGACTATATGCTTTGACGGAACAATGCTAGACATATCCTGTATGAGAAAAATACCAGACTTCTTCCGACGACTGACCCACCGGTGAGAGACTTCAAAGAGGCCCGGGTACGATAGTATGTTTCTGACCTGCTTCAGGTAGAGCAGTAGGTACAGAGCTTATCATGAGAATGGGAGCGTCCGTCTCAATTAGGGTATCAAACGCTCGTACGGGGAATAGACAAGTTGCAGCAATAATATATATATCCTTTGGATCGCAAATCCCAGTAATCTCGCCAAATCCGACTCGCCTAATTAGAGCAAGCTTTCATACTTGTCCAACCCTTGCTTCTGCTCTTGGGTCGAGCTCATCTGGTTGGTTTGCATGCCAGAATTAGCTGGTCGCACTGGAAACTGAGTGTGGCCGAGCGACGGTGCATTTGTCAGTGGGGCATTGGCCGAGGGAGGTGGAGGTATTGTGAATGTCGACGAATTGCTGTTCATCTGACCCCAGGACATGATATTTGGGGAACTGGGGTTTAGAGATGATGAAGCATAGAAGTTCGAAGCTTGTGCGTCCTGCTTCATCCCTCGTCCAGGAGAACCCCATGACGTGGCGTTCGCCATCTGTGATGGCCGTTGTTTTGCCATGGGTTGTAGAGCAGGGAAGGAGCTCATATTCATATCGGGCGTGATAGATCGAGGGTTCTGGCCTCCTTTTCCGGTCAGTGTATCTGAGTTGGACGAGTTGGACTCGGCGGTTGAAGACCACGAAAACTGAGGCGTGCTGTGGGTGGCAGTGTTCGTTAGAGGAAGATGAGAAGATTCCCAGATGCCCTTGACGTTTCCCACAGGCTTTGTGTCGCGAATTCCACCAAGAACCAGGCGCTCAAACTCTGCATTCTCGTCCGTATTCGTGCGGGTGCCTTGCCTCACAGACATGGACACGACTCCAGATGTCGAATCCAGATTTCCCCTTCCTCCGGATGCATCTGAAGAGGCCAGTTCCTGGAGCTTCTTTGTGTGTTCACGTTCAATCTTCGACGAAAGGGATCTGATGAGGTCCATGTAACTAGCAAACTGCCTGACATTCAGAAGGGGACCGAGGCTGAAGGTCCATAAGATTGGCAGAATTTCTAGGGCAACGAATTCGGTGTCAGCCACCTCACCGATCTGTTGGAGCACTTTAAGTGCAGCCATCATCACCGCAGGCTCCCTGGTTTTAATGGCTTTTAGTAAAGGAACTAGTTTTTCTTGGATCGTGTATTTGTCGAGAATTGAGGAGCTCGAAGGCTTGGACCGCGATTCATTGAAGATTCCTGAGAGATCATCGCGTGTGGGAGTCGGCTCGTTTGATCCCCCACAGAGGAGAACAAACGACTCCAGCCCACGAACTTTAATAAGGAGACTGCTCGTTCTGGCGAACACCGATGCGATCGGAGGGAACAACTCATCTTTGACAGTAGAGAAGTCGAGTATTGGTAATATAGCGGGGAGGCATCTAAGTGCGGCGTCGACCAAGCTGTGGGTGTTTGATTCCAAGCCTAAGAAGACCAAGGGCAATACGTCTTGCAAAATCCAGTCAGCAAAGAGCAGATTTGTAGTTAGACTAGAATACTAGAACCAACCTTCTTTGAATTTCTTCGCGGCACAATTGATTGCCAACGCTCGAATATTTTCCAGAATAACCAAGAGGCCCGCATCCCTGCTAATGTCACGTTCTTGACCGTTATTCTTGATTGATGAGGGAATAAAAGTCTCTTTAAATCGGGGAATGACCTTCTCCGGTACGACCCGACGGCTGGAGGGGAGTTTGCTGATAATCTGGAAGACGTTTTGAAGAATAAGGGGTAATAGATCCCGATCCTTCATCTCTTCCAGCAGGGCAACCAGCACTTTTCTCTCCAGCACTGAGCTTGGAAACTCGGGCAGTACGCGTGACAGGCCACGCATGAATTGAGATTTCTCATTAGGTGTCTTCGCCGGAAAAGACTCTAGAAAACGGATAGTGGACACTAAAACGTTATCAAAGTAGGGCGACTGTTGAAATTCCTTCGCGTTCATGCGCTGAGCTGGCCTTCTTGTAATTAATTTCGGTAGTATATGTAACTGCAGATCTTTGGGAATTGCACGGGAACAGAGAAACGAATTTTGCTGTGTCGGGGTAGTGGCTGGAGAAGAGAGAAGTTTTTTGTAAGTCGTAGGATTGTTGTTGGTATGTAAGGGAGACGTGTGAGGTGAATTATAAAGTGCAATGATAATCAAGCCAAGAGAGAAAAGATCGGCAGCGGGTGTGATATTGGAGTCCATAACAAGGTCCGGGGAGGAATAGTCTAACTTCAGCTGGACGGATGAGGGCAGCCTAGGATCGTGATAGAGGACTTCGGAGAGAGGAGTGGGCGAAAGAGATAATCCCGACTCAGACTCAGCCGGCCCAGCAAACGATAAGCCAGAAATTTTCCAGTCAGACTTTGAGTTGACATAGATGGCTTCAGGGTTCAGATTGCCATGAACCAAGCCAGCTGATTCATGCAAGAACTCCAACCCCTTCCCAACCTGGAGTAAACCTTTCTGGATTTCAAGCTCGTCGAGCTCAGTATCTCTCCTTCTTGTACCTTCTGGCTCATCACTCATATACCGGCTTGCACGCTCACCAGCGCCAACTCCAGCACCGCGCTCCTGCTCATCCTTCTCAAGAAGTAATCCTCCCAAGGATGCTGTCACTGGTTCGGTCACAAACATCAAACCTCCATTGCGAATCTCCTCGAGTGGTTCCAGAATTTGGAGAATTGACGGATGCCTCAAACGGGCGAGGTTGCTTGCTTCTTTCTTGAGGCGTTCCACAACTTCTTCATGTAATTTCCTGAGCGACGAAGAGTTTGATCGGGAGCCAAAACCGCCCATCCGGGGTTCCAATGACTTCCGGTCAAAAATAAACACTGAGGCTGACGCGCCTGTGCTTTTTCTCTTGCCGTCATGCACCTTCCATGGCCCAGATATAAACGCTGGATTAGAAGATATATGGTAATTGGCTGAGATATTAGAATTAAAAGACTTCAACGCCGAGGAAAACATCACAAAACTGGTATAACGACGTCTGCAAAACTCTAGCAGTTACCAACGAAGTCTGTGTTCCTTGACGTTGGCAACCAAGTAGTAGTTGCACACAACGGCCCAATCTCGGTGACCAACTCTTCAGCGACGAAAAGTAACTAATGCAGTACACATAGCGGACCTAACGGTGAAGAGACTGAAGGGAGACAAAGAGACAATGCCGCGTCAGAAGCCTAAAGCACCCGAGTTAACACCAGAGGCTTCGATGCTGCAAGACGTCGACAGAATTCCCCGAATTACTCATAAATAAGTTAGGACAAGTTGCGTCTGTCGATATTTGTCCAAAGTCGCTGATGCCGTGGCGAGCTTCGTGGCCTTTACATAAGCGCCAACTGCTTGGCGTCGCGGAAAAAGAACAGGACCGAGCCCCTCCAGAAGGAAATGTAGGATTGGCAGGATTCAGGACCCTGCATTTGCACCTTGTAGTGTTCCCCTGACAGTATGAACAAGTGCCCCTTATATGGAGCCAGCTCGGTCGAAATATCTCACGGCTACTACTACATACAGTGAGTTCACAACTTCTCTTGTTGTAATTCTAAAACCGCAAGCTTGGGTGCCAGGCGTGTGGCACACGAGATGGAGGCTGAGTTAGCATTGTGGCTGGTTGGTGGGACCCCGTGGACCGAGCAAATCCAGACTTTCGTAATAATCCGACCAATCTTCTTGGTTGAAGGTCATGAATTCTCGTATTCGCCTCCTGACCCAGCCACACTCCAAGGACTGTGAACTCCGTCTGTGGATGAACACAAGAGGATGTTTGTTGCACATCGAGACTACTTTGTTGTAGTAGTACTATCTTCTCTACCGTGTTTCCGAAAAATACCAGGCTGGAACACATTGTGGTGCCTTCACAATTTAAAGGCAGTGAGAATAAAATCTAAATTCGACCTTCGCATACTGTGAAATGAAGATGCACGAAAAAGGTGTCCACCACCCAAGACTTTTTTCCGAGACAAACAAACAGTCAGTACAATCTCCAAGTACCCAGCAAATTACCGTCCAAGGACTGCTTACCTTCATTCTCGAGTCCTATGCATCAGAAAACGAATAACCCCTGGTCATGCACTGACCTTGACGGGAAGATTCTGAGATTTCCGGGTGTCTCCCGCTGAGCGACCAATACTAGTGCTGGAGTTTGAACGTGCGGATCTGCGGTGTTCAGGGGCGGAATGTTGGTCCATCAGACGGTGTTTCGTATGGGAACGGGTCGAGAGGAACCTGCCAGATGGATACAAGTATTAGCGGCGGCAGTGTCCTGATAACGGGCTCCCACTTCCAACATACGTAAATTTCTGATGGCGGGAATTGTCCCTGGGGCTCGGGGCTAACATCATATTCGAGATTGTAAGGCAATGGGTCCTCTGTGGGCGTATAAAACTGGGGCCCGATACTGGAAAATTGCGGTTCCGGAAATGACGCATGAGGGAGGTTGTCCGGGGAGTATGCCGAGTTCCCCCCCTGCCGAGGGAAGTTGGCGTAGGTTGGGTTGCCATATGCCATTGGATGGGTGGACGATTCTGTGTACAGCCAGGTTTCGTTCGATGCTGTCCCAAACGCATCATAATATTTCAATGAAGGCCGTAGTTCAGCTTGTGGAAGCGCTTTGTTATCGTCCGACTGACCTCGTGCAACAGGGGCTTGGAATGGACTTCTTGTCGCGTACACCACTTTGTTGGCTCTGGCCGTACTATAACGAGAAAGAATTTGGGTAGTCATATCCCGCTCCCGCGGCCCACTTGATTTTCCATGGGACGCATCTGAAGGTATTGGAGTTCTTCCCTGTGAACGTTGCTTCATTTTTTGGCCTGCGGTTACTGCGAATCAGTATGGTTGGTAAGGTCCTAGAAGAAAGCATGCATGTGCCTACGGTAATTGCGCTGGGCAATCCGATTCTGAATCCGTCGTCTCTCTGTTAGGTCAGAGATCTTCGTCCAGTCCTCGTTGGGACGAGCGTGTGGGCTGACTGCACTGCTAGCAGAAAGACGTGAAGGTGAAGTTGAAGAACGTTGTGGATACCCGCTGGGATTCATGATGGCATAAAAGCAACCCTCTTTAAAATGGTCGATAGGAAACTTCCATGAATTTTTCTTGTGACGGGGAAGACGCGAGTGTCTTCCAAGGTCAATATATAATCGCGCATACGCCAAGGAATAGTGCATATTTTGCAGAGAGCGATGCATTTCCAGCAGCCATTCCTATAGTGTAACGCTACCATAAGCAGTTATCCAACATCTAGTCCTGTCAAAAATAGATCAAACGCGGGAACACGATTGTTCCTCAAGCAAGAAAAATAAAAAGGCGTTAGCCTCACAGCAAAAAGGGACCATTGTCATTGGACCACGCTGGATGGAGCAGTGGGATTTTTTTGAGGGGAGAGGGGGAAGGGTTCAAAGTCTCCCAGACAGTCTCGAGCTGAGTGTCGCGAGTGTTGCGATTTCGGACGAAATAATCTAGGCTCCAATCTGGAAAGATGGCGAAGATCTTGTCGATATTTCAAATTATTCTGAACAGTTCCTCGCAGGCTCGTAATGAGCCTAATTGGAACCTGGCTTAGACTCGTTTTATCATGGCAGATGTCATGGCAGATCCGCTGGACCCTCCAACGTTCATCCTCAATAGGTTCAATTCGCTTAATTTAACGGAGCCCCAAGGAGGTAGAGAGGACAACAAGTTATGCGTATTGAGAGGCTCAGAAGCTGATGTCTAATGTGAGAATGCAAGCAACACATGAGACAGAGCTGGAATTCTTCGCTCCAATTAAGGAGAGTCTTTAGCAAGGCAGCAACACAGCGCCCCCATCGTCGTATTCAGGAGACTGGGTGCAAAATCACGGAAACGACCTGATCAGGAATAGCGCCGGCTACATTGAGGGGCCCAAGTTTTTTCTAAGCTTGAGAGATGGAGAAGTCCCACCGCTCTCAGCTGGGAAGGGATCCTCTGGTACATCAGATCAATTGTGGCTTGACATTCGTATCTCGGGCTTACAAAGTTCCGGCGAAGTCTGCCTTGCTGGGCTGACAAACCTCAAAGAATATTGGACTCGCCTTTTTCCATTCTACACTATGTTTGATTTCATGTCCGATCAAATTACCAATCCTTGGATATCGAGATGTAGAGACAACTTATGTTTCTGTATCGCGCGCCCAAAGTGCTCCAAGGCGTCAGAGAAAGGAGTCGGCAAGAGAGGATGTGGAGTGTTTCCAAGTTCTCTGGCCATAGCCCTTCAACGAGCAAGGTAGGGAGCAAAGCGAGAAGAATTTAACAGGTTTTTATCGCATCTCCTGTCATCTATTGTAGTCACAATAAAGCATAGAACCTGAACAGGTGAATTTGCAAAAGTAAGTGAGGCTAAGGAACAGACTAAGTATTACTTTCTGGGTATTGCAGGTAACAGGGAAAGCATGATGGAGGGAGAGGTCGTGACAAGATATTAAAAAAGTATCCATCATACCAGGAGCAAAGCGCATGAGTTGGAGGAAGAGAGAGCCCATGCACAAGTGACACAGAAGACAAAGAAGACCGCTTGAATGCATCGCACAAAATGTCAACTTAGTTGAATGTCTAAAAATCAAGAGAAATCCTGCATCGTCCGCCATTAGGTGAGACACACCAAATTTGAAACACTGCAAATACTTAACTCTTCTGCACCCTATCTCTTGTAGAACTGACATTGCTCATAATCCTGTTCCACTTATACCATTCGCATTTACTGCGTTTGGCGGAGCATGTCTGCGTCTCCGAATAGGCGCCTTACGCCGTTGCGCTATGGGAGCCTGTCGAGCGTCAGCATTCTCCATCTCCGCATCCTCATCGGCATCTTCCTCCTCTTCATCATGGCGAACTGAGCGATATGTCGCGCTTTCGTCTAACTCTGTAAGATCGTCTGGTTTCATCCGGAGCCACTTCATGCGTGGGCCGGACCTGGCGCGTTCTGATACTTTGAAGCCGTATATTCGTGGCTCATAAATCTTCCCTTGTCCCAGACCAGGTGCCAAATTGGTGCTTAAAACTCCATTGATTTGAGTTGGCTGACGAGGAGAGAGAGCTTGAGATGAGGGGGACTGATCCGGGGAGTTATCTGTCGGTGAAACTGGGTTATCTGCGCGGGCAGCAACGTCGAGCTCAGGAAACGTCATAAAGAAGAGATGAGCAAAGGTGGTACCGAAGAAAGCCCCATCCACAGAGTGAAACCTGCTATTCGGGGGAGTGTATATGTCTTGACAACTGGGACAATACAGCTTCACAGTGTCGAGACCGGGTGTGTCGGTGAGTCCCACTGGCAAGACACGGCACCCATTGCAGTTGACACGAGGGCAAACCCCAAAATGTTGCTGCTCATATTTCTCCAGCATATGTTGGATGCCTTGCCGTGAGGTAATGTACCGCTGATGGATGAGGCCATATAACAACTCTGCCGAGCTCTCGATCATACTCAAATCGCTACCAGCACGCATATGTCTTCGCTCGTTTCCTCCACGATACCCACTCGGCCTCTCGTTTCCCGTGCCGCGTTCGTCTTCATCAAAATCGTCTTCCTCCTCATCCTCTTCGTACTCAGGCTCGACATCTAATATTAGTTCCAGTGCCTCCTTGAACAAAGGAACTTGGGACTGTAGACCCGTCAAATTGAAATCATCTTCAATAAATTCCTCGGACACCTCGACAAAATACTCATGGCCCATAAGAGAGCAATAGGCGGATATCCACGTCTCCCCCACACCTTCCGAATCCGACATCCCGAATCAATCTCACGGCGGGAATTCCTTTTTTTTTTTGAACGATATGCGAAGGGTATGTATGATTGTTAGATGTTCAACGTGTGCAGTGAGTTTTCGGTGGCGATATCCGTTTTTCGTCTCCGTGTGCTCGTGCTCACGGAAAGGTTCAACTCAAAGAGTCCCTATTGGGAAGTGGAGAATACAGGAACCGTAGACAACAGAACGGGAGAGTTACAACACCGCAATTTGCGTGATAATGAGGCTTAAAAGATGTCACCGAGGAGTCGGAATTCGATGCGCTGTCTTCGCCGATCGACTGGGTGTCGGTTGGGCCAACTGGTTTGCAGGTTGCAGGCAAGAGCAATAAATCGCCAAAAAATGAATGGACAATAAAAGCAAACTAAAACAACAAAGTAGAGGTCACCTAAGAGTGAAAAGTTATATGTGACCAGTAAATTGAGGAATCAAGGATCTTGTGATTAATTGTGTGGGATTCATTCTGGGGGTGCAGGTAGCTCGACTCGACCCTTAGTATATCGACTCTACTCTTGGCACGCTATATTCCCTTAGGACTAGTGTTTGCGCTAGTTCCAATCGGGTATTAAGTGGCAGTAGAGCGACCCAATGCTGATATGGAACTACGTTGGATTTTTTGGTTAGCGAAGACTGGCGCTTGAATTACAAGGATATACCTGTTTTTCTGTGGACTTACTGCGAAATCTCTAGTGAAAACTGTATCGCCAATACAAAGTAGGGTTTGTTTTGTATTTTATATTTTTGGCGCTAGCAGGCCTCGTAAGCGTGGAGGGTTAGGTCGACCTACTGCCACTTAATACCCGATTGGAACTAGCACAAACACTAGTCCTAAGGAAATATAGCGTGCCAAGAGTAGAGTCAATATACTAAAGGGTTGAGTCAAGCTACCTGCACTCCCATTCTACTGTACCCCTCTGGTGATTTTGTTAGTACAGTGGGCCTTGGAGAGGGCGAATCATTCTAGTATCTATTACTGCCTTCCTAATTACTATCTCCTTGTTCAGCTGTGAGGACAACTTAACGTGGTTTTTAGTGTGCTTTAGTGTGTACAATTAGTACACAATTCTTGTACTCTGATTGGTAGAATTGAATGAAATGACATTCCAAGTATGAAATTAAGTGTGATTGGTTAGCAAAAGCTTAAGTCATCTATCAAAACTGTTAGGGCCACTACCTACCCCAGATGTCATGTGACCCAAAATGTATGTACATATTCGGCTGTAGTAGGCTATACCTCTAATAGTAACTAACTACTTGTCATAGCGACGCAATTGTCACTATGCGACGCTACGTCACTATCATTGAACTGCCACCTACGTGGCAAGAAACTCCTGTAAATAAATATA